>BSBM01000786.1:600000-840000 GCA_027924585.1 Larix kaempferi | reverse complement strand
TGATGAGGATGATGATGATGATGATGACGATGACGAAGATGATTATGAGGAGGAGGAGGAGGAGGAGGCTCCTTGTCGAGGAATAGTGTCATGGATTCTATGTGTTATTGATGACGCGTGAGGTCTAGAATTTTCAATTAAGGCCCAGGTGGAATTCAATTGAGCTCAATATGTTTCAATAAGATATCGAGGAACCGGTTTTCATTCTTCGTGATGTTCAATGCTTTTCAACATATCCACGGTCTTGCATGGTAGGCTGAGGATGCATTAATGGCATTTTATCTTTACAAAATATGTGTTTTGTCAAAATGAAATTCAAATTGCCTCTTTGATGAATCCTCGTCTACAAGACTTCATTTATTGCATGAATGTCACAGACTCACGGAAACTCTAAACAACACTCAATGGCATGCAACTATAACCACAAACCAAGCATAGGTTGATTTTATGCATTGATATAGAGAGGTGGCAGTAGGCACACAATATGGAGATACAATGAGTTAGAAAAAACATTTGGACCAAAGTACCACAATGCTTATTAATAAAATTAAAAAAAAACAATTTTTGGCTCAGGAATTGTGGTTTATCACCACGTTTATCTTCGACACTCGCCATCAAAATACGTATAAAAATAACACGTCTTTACATCCTCTTCCATTTAAATCCTCATCGCATAGTCATAAATAAGGATTATTATGCATGCACATCCTCACCTTACAATGTCAATTGGGTCAAGGTGCATAGACAACCATAAATTATCAAATGTGTCAAAGAGTAATCCCTTCCAATAAAAATTAAGACCCACCCTTCAAACTTCATCACTGAGTCCAATTTATGCAAATATTTTCGAAGTGGGGGAAGGTTTGGCATTAAATGGTGTAAACGTTGGGGAATAAATGGTTTAAACGTTATACAAGGGCGCGTGCGCTGGTTTGGGCGCGTGCGCGCTCCTCACGTGTACGTGCGAAAAACACGCGTGCGCAACCCTGTTACTAGTTAAAAAAGACAGAGTTCTCTGTTTCCCGGGAATTCTACCAGAAACACGGGTTTCACTTCTTCCGCGGGTTTCAAGCTCTCACGGGTTTCTCATTGGATCACACTCATTGATATTTTGGACACTCTTTGATCTATTGGACACAAAATCACCCTTCGAATCTATCAAACATCTTCAGTGGTATTGGAATCTAGTGGATTCATTCAAGCTACCAGTTTCCATTGCAAGTGGAGATCATTTCTATAGAGGTATGGTGAATTGTAAATGAGTCTTTTCATTCACAAGATTTGAGATGATCCCATGCCTTTTTGTTTTTTTCATATGCCCACAACAATATCCATGCATAGACAACAATGAATTTGACAAGAATATTTCCCAATTTCACATCTAAAAAATCTCATATGAACACTAGACAAGATGAAGTATGCAACCTCCTCATTGTGTAATTAGTTCCCAAGTTAATTTTGTTCTTTCACCTCATATTATGTGTTAGAAAAACAGGATCGTAGAGCAATAACAATAAACAGAAATGCAAATATAATCACACATACACATTACAAGAGAGACACAGATATATCGTGGTTCACCCAACTTGGGCTACATCCACACTGAATTTGCCAGTCCTTATTATTATTACCGTCCAGCAAGTCGAAGGGATACAACCTACAGCACAATCGCTGCACTTCCTCTTCTCTGTTTCACAGTCTCTCTCCTGATCTCAGAGATCTTTACAATGCATAAAACCTAATACATCAACAACAAGCCGTATTACAATGTCTTTCTTTTATAAGGGAAATACAATGGGAAAATACCACGGGATACCCAAAACCATGGGCCCGCAAAACAGCTGGCGAAAAACAGCCCCAAAAATTTTCTTCGGGGGCGTTGCCCCCGAACCCACACCCCCTCGCTGGGGTGAGTGTACAGTCCACCTACATATCATATAGAACTGGGGTACAAACACGGCTGATACAATATCATCTATGGGACTAGAAGATCTGGCTCCACAACCAACAATCTCCCACTTGGAGACTGATCACAACAACTCCACCGCTGCTGTACTTGTTGGACTTGGACTTGGCAAATTTCTCCTCTTCACCTTCATGCTAGAAGGCCAACTGAAACCGAGCATGAACTCAGTTTCTCTCTGGTCACTACCTTTGTGAACATGTCTGCAGGATTCTGGCTAGTATGTATCTTTTCCAACTTTAACAATTCATCTTCCAGAACAGAGCGTATGAAATGGTACTTGAGCTATATATGTTTAGTCCTGGAATGGAATGCTGAGTTATTTGCAAGGTGAATAGCACTCTGGCTGTCACTATACAATCTGCTATCCTTCTGCTTCTTACCCACTTCCTCCATAAACCTCTGCAACCAAATCATCTCTTTACTAGCCTCTGTAATGGCAACATACTCTACTTCTGTTGTTGAAAGTGAAACAACTTTTTGTAGTTTCGAAATCCAGCTTACTGTTGTTCCACCTACAGTAAACACATACCCTGTGGTGCTCCTCCTACTATCCTTGTCACCTGCCATATCTGCATCAACATATCCCTGTAGAACAGTGTCTAAACCTCCAAAACATAATGCCTCAGTGGTAGTACCTCTCAAATACCTGAGAATCCACTGTACTGCCTTCCAATGTTCTTTACCTGGATTGTTCATATATCTGCTCACAACTCCCACTACATGTGCAATATCTGGTCTTGTGCACACCATGGCATACATCAAACTGCCAACTGCTGATTGATAGGGAATCTTGGACATGTAATCTGTCTCTTCTTGTGTCTTGGGACACATTTCCTTACTTAGACTGAAATGGTTAGCCAAAGGTGTACTTACAGGTTTTGCATTCTGCATTCTGAACCTCTCCAACACCTTTTGTATGTACTCACTTTGAGACAATGTCAATTTGCGATTTTTCCTGTCTCTCATTATTCTCATACCAAGGATTTGCTTTGCAGCACCCAAATCCTTCATCGCAAATGAATTAGCTAGCTTCCTTTTGAGTACATTTATATCCTGCATGTCAGACCCTGCAACAAGCATGTCATCCACATACAATAACAAGATAATATATCTTCCATTGTCTAGCTTCTTGAAATAAACACAGTGGTCAGAATGACATCTACTATAACCTTGTTCTGTCATAAACCTGTCAAACTTTAGATACCACTGCCTTGGAGCTTGCTTCAAACCATACAAGCTCTTTTTCAACCTACATACCAGATCCTCCTTACCTTTGACCTCATACCCTTGTAGCTGCTGCATATATATTTCTTCCTCCAAATCCCCATGGAGGAAGGCTGTTTTTACATCTAACTGTTCAAGATGCAAATCTTCTACCGCCACTAGACTTAAGATAGTCCTAATTGAAGTCATCTTTACAACAGGAGAAAATATTTCATCAAAATCTATACCTTTCTTCTGTGCAAACCCCTTTACAACAAGTATGGCCTTGTACCGCTTCTTACCTCCTTCTTCTTCCTTCAACCTGTAAATCCATTTGTTTTGCAATGCTCTTTTACTAGCAGGCAACTTAACCAAATCCCAAGTCTGGTTTCCTACCAATGAGTCCATCTCCTCATTCATGCCTTGCTCCCACTTATTTCTAGTTTCCACCTGCATTGCTTCTTCATAACATTCTGGTTCACCAGAATCAGTCATCAATAAATAATACATTGAAGGAGAGTATCGTTCAGGGAGTCTACTTAACCTGGTAGATATTCTTACAGTTGCAGGAGTTTCAGGTACTTGCTGCTGCTCTTGATTTTCTGGCACCTTCGGAACTTCATTTTCTTTAACTTCATCAAGCACTATTTACTCTGTGCTTTCCTTTTCCTGTTTCTTTCCCTGCAACTGATCTTTATACATGACCTTTTCATTGAATATCACATCTCTACTCCTGATGATTTTGTTATTTTCATAATCCCATAAACGATAACCAAATTCATCAACCCCATATCCAATAAAGGTACATTTCTTGGATTTAGCTTCAAGCTTTGTTCTATTTTCTTTATCAATATGGACAAATGCTTCACAACCAAACGTTCTCAGAAATGAGTAGTTTACCTTTTTTTCTATCCATGCTTCCTCTGGAATACCACCATCCAAAGCACTTGAAGGTCCTCTGTTTATTAAATAAACAGTAGTATTTACAGCATCCGCCCAAAACTGTAAGGGCAACCCTGCATGCAGTCGCATACACCTTGCACGCTCCATGATCGTTCTGTTCATCCTTTCTGACACACCATTTTCTTGTGGTGTTCCTGGGACTGTCTTCTCTCTACGAATCCCATGGTATGAACAGTAACTATCAAACTCCTTACCGCAGTACTCACCTCCATTATCAGATCTGAGACACTTCAACCTTTTTCCTGTCTCATTCTCAACCAAAGCTTTCCACTTCTTAAAAGTAGCAAACACATCAGATTTCTGTCTAATGCAATAAACCCAAGTTTTTCTAGTTGCATCATCAATAAATGTAACATAATAATGAGAGCCACCAAGAGATTGTACCTGAGCCGGTCCCCATACATCTGTATGCACAAGCTCTAATTTTTCATTCTTCTTCTGTTTCCCAACCCTGAGAAATCTGACTCTCTTCTGTTTTCCATAAACACAGTTTTCACAGAATTCCAAACTTACCTGCTTCAAATCCGGCAGCAACTTCCTTGAGTGGAGAATCTGCATCCCCTTCTCACTCATGTGGCCAAGCCTATGATGCCACAATGCTGTATCTGTTCCTGTGGAAGCTAAAGAGATAGAATGGTCAGTATTATGAGGACATAAATACAACGTACCTACTCTGTCTCATTTTTCTATCACCATTGATCCTTTAGTGATCTTCCACCACTTTTCTCCGAACGTAGATAGACAGCCGCCATCTCCCAACTGCCCTGTTGAGATCAGATTTCTTTTCATAGCAGGAATATGCCTAACATCTTTCAACAACCAATCAGTTCCATTCTTAACTTTTATCCATACCTTACCCATTCCAACAATTTTACATGGCTCATCATCACCCAATAAAACATGTCCAAAATCACCAGGAACATACTCATGAAAGTATTTCCTATGGGGTGTAGCATGACATGAAGCTCTTGAATCTACTACCCAATAATCACTAGTATTATCTAATGCAAGAATCAAAGCATCTTGTAACACATCACCTGCTACATTTGCTTCCTGGGTAGTTTCCTTCTGTGCATCTCCTTTCTTCTTTAGAGATTTGCAGTCTTTCTTTAGATGTCCTTTCTTTCTACAGTTCCAGCACTCTATCTTTCCCAGTCTAGACTTGGATTTGCCCGTTTTAGACTTTCCACGATTACCTTGGCTCTTTCCTCTCTCCTTTTATCTTCCTCTGCTCTCCATGGTCAACGCATTACCTGATGTCTCACCTGTGCTTTTTCTTCGCATTTCCTCGCTAAGAATAACACCAATAACATCATCAAATTTCAAGGTGTTTGAACCAGAGACAGTGTTACTTACAGCCATGACCAAGCTATTCCAGCTTTCTGGCAATGAACACAAGATTAGAAGAGCCCTAACCTCATCATCAAAGTTCACACTTACAGAACTTAGCTGATTTGTAACCGTATTAAACTCATTTAAATGATCAGTAACAGATCCACCTTCAAACATCTTCATATTAAATAAACGCTTCATTAGAAATACCTTGTTGGAAGCCGAGGGTTTTTCATATAGCCTACCCAATGCTTTCATCAAACCCTCTGTTGTCGTTTCTTTTGAGATATTGAAAGCCACCGACGAAGCCAGGCTCAACCGTATTGTTCCCAGAGCCTTTCTGTCAAGAACCACCCATTCTTCGACCTTCATAGTCGTCGGCTACTTTGCTTTTCCTCCCAACGGTAGGAATAGATCCTTCTGGTACAGATAGTCCTCCATTTGCATCTTCCATAACCCGAATTTTTGGCCGTTAAACTTCTCGACCTTAAACTTTCCTTCTTCTGCCATTGCTCCCACTCGAACCAGAAACCCTAGCTTCCTGCGGGTTTAACTGCCAAATAGACCTTTGGCTCTGATACCAATTGTTAGAAAAACAGGATCGCAGAGAAATAACAATAAACAGAAATGCAAATATAATCACACATACACATTACAAGAGAGACACAGATATATCATGGTTCACCCAACTTGGGCTACGTCCACACTGAATTTGCCAGTTCTTATTATTATTACCGTCCAGCAAGTCGAAGGGATACAACCTGCAGCACAACCGCTGCACTTCCTCTTCTCTGTTTCACAGTCTCTCTCCTGATCTCAAAGATATTTACAATGCATAAAACCTAATACATCAACAACAAGCCGTATTACAATGTCTTTCTTTTATAAGGGAAATACAATGGAAAAATACCACGGGATACCCAAAACCATGGGCCCGCAAAACAGCTGGCGAAAAACAGCCCCAAAAATTTTCTTCAGGGGCACTGCCCCTGGAACCCCCAGCCAAGGGGGATGAGCCCCCTCGCTGGAGTGAGTGTACATTACACCTACATATCATATAGAACTGGGGTACAAACACGGCTGATACAATATCATCTATGAGACTAGAAGATCTGACTCCACAACCAACAATTATGCTAGCAAAAAAAACCACACACTCACTAAACATAACTAAAAATATCACTTCAACTCATCCACAAAACCTCAACTCTCTCATCTCTTATTCAATACCATTGTATGGAATGAAGATATCTGTAAGTATATGCACCTTTTCTTTCTCTATGAATCCAAATATGATAATATCCATCCATATTTACCATCCTTACAATATCCCCTCACCTTTAATAATGATTTTTTTTCCAAAAACCAAGACTTTCCCACTTCCTGCTCTATTCAACATGATGATTGTTGGTATAGTCCCTAGTTCCCCACTCTCCAATACCTCCCCACCCTAGATATTGCACATTGGAAGGTCAAATTATATTCCCCCTAATCACCCTTCCCAAGACCATGATCCTTGTTAGAAACCTTTGCATCCTCCTTAAGGTTTTGCACAAAACAAGGTATACATTCATTCTATTGTGATGCATTGTTGAATTCAACCATGGGTATTTTAAACTCAAAATCACATTCTATCATCTCAAGGTTTATAGATCTAAGGAAATATTTTGTTGTTGTTTCTTTAACTCCTTAATGTGTTATATAACCTAGTAATTTACGATGGTAAAGGACATTGCCTCAAATGGAAGAATATACCATTCCACTAGGAAGACAAAGCAATCAAACTAGGTGCAAAATTTAGAATTGTTAACATTAAGGGAGAAAGCAAAAAATGCAACTAATTAAGGTTACCTTATTTGATGTACAAAAACTATCAAACTATTCCCAAGGCATCTCTAGCCATCTCTGTTGTAGGGTGTTACTACCATAATTTTTATGAATTCATGGCCAAGCAAGACACTAGTTTGTCCTCTCTACACTTGACCAAACATCATCTATATTGATTGGAATTGTAAGGGATAATGATGTTTATTAGAACACAAATAAACCAACATAGCCTGTAGTTGTATATGTTAATTTGTAAAGTGGTAAGCTATGTTGGAATGTGTCAGGTTCATTGTATAATGGCACTAATATCTTATTTGTTGTTTCTTTTGCAGGGGTAGCCCTGATAGTTGTGTTAAAGAGACTTTTGGAGATGGGAAACCCACGAAACGCAAAAAAAAAATAGAAGGAATCTGCCCATTGAAAAGGTCAATGACTTAATAGAAAAGGCCAGGCTGGGAATGGAAAGATTGAGACATGGTCCTATCATTGCCCCGGATCATGCCACTGATCCTAACACAGTTGTTGACACGACAACCTCTTATTCAGAACCACGGGTAAAGCGGTCGCGTCTAACGGACCCAACTCAAATTCCAACATCAACACAATCTCCAACCAACAATCCATCAACGAGTCATTCTGAAGTTCCTCACGACACAAGAATTTTGGGAGATGTTGCATGTGTAGAGATGGACATACAAGCCTTGATTAATTTGCAATCTCCCCAAGAAGACCACAACCCTATCGACCACACTCCCATTATGGCCCAATCTATGAACCAAGCACCACAACAAACAAGCTCGGGCATTATTGTATCATGTCCACCCTCCCTACCTTGACTGTCCAGTGCAAGAAAAAGAACTCCTAGATGTATTCATGTGGATGAGAGTGCTATGTCGAGGCTTGAAGGCAAGTTGCCACAACGCACTATCGAATGGCAATGCAACAAAATTGTCAAAGAATATTTTGAATCCAAAGGTGATGCAGGTAAATGTCAATTATTGCTATGTTTGTTAAAGTCACATTCTTTAGCTGTTGTTAGGAGAATTTTGGGCATAAAGATGGTTAAAAGTTCAGAGGCCAACAGTCATATTGTTATAAATATCCAATATTCTGAAAGGATAGAAGGTGGCATGGCATGAAATTAAAATTAAATAAGGTGAGAGGGCATAGAAGGTGACATGGTGAGCTTTTCCTTTTCTAGAGTCATCCCCATGAGTAGGTGAGCTTTTCCTTTGGACCTAGAGAGATGTGCAGTGTCTCATAAGCGAATGGAATTCATGTCCATTCACAAATTTGAATTGGAAACCTATGTAATGTGTTTGGGTTATTGATGAAGAGTTCCTAGGTTTTGATGTCTTCTTATAGATTTGTAGTTTTCTACAAGCTTGATTCACCCAGTGGAAAAGTATTTGCATCCCTAGAGTGAGGATCTTGAGTCCCTTTATTTCCATAACATTTACATCATCAAATAAAATGGCATCTCATTGTTTAAATTTGCAAAGAGGTGCTAAATAGCAGTTAAGTTAGTGTGCATGTTATTTAATACACTTTAGAGTGTTGATCGTTAGAAAAAGGAAAAAAGAGAAATATTTTTCATGATTAACTTACTTACAAGCTTGAATGTGCCATGTTCTTTTGCATTGAATGAGTAATCATGTGTTTTTGATTGAATAGCTATGTTGTCAGAATGATATCACTTTATTGAAATCAAAGAAATCTTGAGTGAAATGAGTTAAATGAGTATTCTTGATGCCAAATCTTTTACCAAGTTGAATTTGAATCAAGATAATAGCAATGCCCCATAGACCATATTTGTAAGATTATCGCTCTTCCTTATGGGCCTTACATCATTTTCAAAAACTTTAGTGACAATATATGTGATAAGTTGTTTTACGTTGTGTATATGTCTTTCCTAATAGCATGTTCTAGGAGTAGTAGTATGATTACTTTCAGTCTCAAGTATTAGAATAAATTGGAAATCCCGTGATAATAAACTAGGGTAATAAGGACATGAGAAACATCGGGTTCTTGAATTTCTAGAAGCTTGGCCACTATGATTCTCTTTTTCCCAAGAGTTTTGCACAATGCAATGAAAATTCATAGCAATAAATAGTTTTCCTATTGGTCTCGGTGGATGTGAAAGTGACAAGTACAACATCTCAGTGAACTCAATTGATGCAACAAGGTTAGCAGAAGCATAGAAGTGATTTGACCACCTTTACCATTAAAAGAACCTATTAGTAGAATACGGGGGAAAGTGATAATTACCATGGTAATATATTCTCAAAGTTTAAGCTTGAAGAACACATGGCATAAGGGCATGGCAGCAAAGGTTGATTTGGTGGACAAAGTGATGGGCATTGGAGCAATTGGCACACCTATTGAGCCAAGAGTCAAATGACCCATACTGTGGTCATTTGAGGATGATTTGGACAAGGAGAGTACATGTAAAAGATAACTTGGATGACATGGTGACAAATGGCAAAGCAACAATAAAACACATGGCATTGGTCAAGCACAGGAAGAGCAAGCAAGCATTGGATGGTAGTCTAAGGATGAAGGACACTGAGGGCATCACCAAAACCCCAGCTGCGGGCTCATCATTGGTCAAGTAAGAATGACATATTTTGGAAATTTCTCTCCCATTTGTATAATCATCAAAGGTCTAGGATGCCTAAAGTGAACATGGACAAATTGATGAATATGGATGTCTATGATTGTCATTGATGACAACATTAATGACAAAGGCTTGAGGAATGGCAAAGAAGATGATGATGTGGATGACTTGAAGAACACACATGGCATGAAGAACCATGGAGGTGGGCATTGGAGCCATTGGAACACCTAATGAGGCAAATGACCCATTCTGTGGTCATTTGTGGTTTGATGGGGCAATGGAACCCTTGGTGATGGTCCATGCTACCATTTGATGATGGGCTTGATGTCCATTGAAAGCATGTTGATTAAATACTAAATGGTTGACTCTTGATGGTGGAACCCACATTGAAACCCACATACAAATTGAATCAACCCTTATCTAATGGCACTTACGATGGATGTTGAAGCCCTTAAACCTTGAAGATGTCCATATGTGGAATCCCTGATGTATGGTGATGAAGACATAATGTATTGTTGCCTTGGGGTTCTTGGCATTGTTTGTGGTATATTCTTGTGGGTGTGATGGATCCCTTGCCCTTATAATTGCTTGACGAAACCTTTGATGCTGAAGTATTTAAAAATGATGATGTAGAAGCCCACAAAAAAAATGAGGAAGCCCTAAGTTTATAACGTGGCCTTTGATGTGGTTGTGTGAAGTCAAACCAAAACAAGCATGCAAATAAAACATTGTATGTGAACTGTTATGTGTCCATTCAAAGGACAAAGTCGGCTCAGCAATTAAAAATAAAAATAAAATGAAAATTACATAGACAGATGGGCTCCAAAATAAAATCAAAATTAATTTTTTGGACAACTCGGCTCCATAAAAAAATTAAAAAAAACTGTGTATAAATAGAGGCAATCCGCCTCATTTTGGGAGAAGTTTTTTGTGTGGATGTGTTGCTCTGAAATTTTCGAGTAGACTGTAGCAACAGCAATTAAATGACTGATATTTTTGGATCTGTAGCACTGAGAAATTTCGGGTATAGTGACAGTGGCTGCTACAACACAGTTGGCAGAAGAACAGCAGTGCAGCAGATTTTTTCTTTGGCTGGTACAGGCCCGAGTTTGTGGAAGTCTGATTTTGCTACTACTGGATCCAAGCCTCCTTAAAGTGTTCTCTTCAAATAGTCAAGGGTTGGGGTATTCTACAACAAGGTACATATGAACAATAATGTGCCTAGTGAAGTGTGGAAGTCTGTATGAACAACAGTGATACATCTCCAGTCATGTACAAGGAATGCACAATGATGTGTGAACAATAGTGTAAAAATGTATAGAGATAATGTTTATGTTGATGCACTGTAGTATGATGATGGTATTTCATGATAATACTGTATAGTCAACTCTATGAGAAGTCTATATACAGTGGCAGATATACAGTGGTTCAGTACAGCAATGCATTGTACAAGGTATGTATGATAATGTATATGTAGTGAAGCATTAACAATGATGAGTAGACAAGTGGTATGAACAGTGGTGAGTATGATGCAGTGATAATGATGTGGTATACCTAGAGTGGCATCTATGTACAGTATACAATGATGAATAATGTATAATGATGCACTTCTACATACTAGATTGAATATCCTGTGATATGATGTGCATGTATAGCAGAAAGACATGACGATGTAGACAGTATGAAGAGACTATGATATTTTGGGCAGCAGTATGGTGAAAGGAGAGAATGATGTATTTGTGTATATGCTAGTTAAAATTATGACAAAGTGATGATGAGCAGAAAGTGATATAAATGTGGATATGTTTGATATCTTGACAGCAGAATGATAATTTGCCTATGGTTAATGATAGTTTGATGACACGTTAAAGATGTGCATGTAGACAGAATATCGATATGTTTGAGAAGATGCTGGACATGATGAAACAGGGACAGAATGATGATTGAAGACAAGGTGCTGGCAGCAGATTGATGAATGAGATGATGTGAATAATGACATGATTGTGATATGTATGATATGTGACAAATATGTAATTGTAAATACAAGTAGGTTCTTGTATCCATTTTCTTAGTATGATCTAAGAAAAGCTAGGCTGGGTCCTAGATGATGAGTTGGTGCTCATTGTATCAGTTGGTGCTAAATTGCCTCACGGTTGTAGCCATTGAACCAAATACAAAAGATTACAAAAACTATATCTAGTCTCGTATTATGTGTTGATGTGTTTCATTAGTTGATAGTTAGTTCATTGATGAATATGGTGTGAATGTGAAATGATGATATAAGAGTTGGTGATTGAAGTTGAAATTAAATAAAGTATAGGCTCACTGATTCACCCCCCCCCTCTCAGTGAGAATTATGTCTAACACAAATGTTTATAGTTTTCTTAGGTTTTCATGTTTTATAAGGTTTCATTTTTTGGGGGGGTGGGATTATACGAATTTATAGCTCTCAAATAAATTAGACAATATTATAAACACAACTGTAAAATACGATGATAATATGGTAATTACTCAATGCTAATTAATTTGTAATTACTGAACACAAATTACTCATAATTGGATCTAATTATTCAAAGTAAATAAATTACCTGTGTGTATGGTGCCGCAACCTCCTCTGCTGCCGCCATGGTTCCATCAAGGTCAAAGGAACCGACGTCCTCCCACCTGGGGGATGGAGACCTGGCACCGAATAACTGAACATTAAAACAAATAAAGTCAACAATGTGTAATTCAAAGTTAAATATATTAAACAATACGATATCAAATAAAATACAACAAATACTTGAACATTAAATAAAACAATAGCAAACCTGATTCATGAATCTCCCTGTGGCATGTTGCTGCGTATCACCATGGAAAGAATGACCACAGTGAGAACAACGATGTGTCGTTGTTCCAGTAGAACTAGAATACCCCGCCTGGGTTCCACCTGTACCTGGCATGTCTCGACCACCACCCATAGACTGTGCAGTTGTCTGTGTCTCATCGATGTCCTCTCGGCTCTAGGAAGACATGGCCACAAATTTGGTATGTCTAAGCAAGTCATGTGTGGCACATCTGACAGAGTCATGAATATCATCTAGACCGCTACCAAACCTGGGTGGCTGAGGAGGGGGGTTTGGCTCTCTCCTGGGTGTAGGAGGTCCTCTAAGTGGGTTGTAGTGTGCCTGAGGTCGATCTTGGGCAGAGCCAAGACCGACACCCTGAATCTTAGTGATGTCAAAATAGTTGACATGGTACCCTAGCTCAAACTCAACCCACAATTTCCGAAGGAAATACTGTGGGACCTTCAAATTGTTGCATGGGGGCCTGTCAAACACCATGAACCACCTCTTTCTCCAGTTATCTCTCCATGGCTGGTAAATGCACCATTCCATGCAAACCCGAGCCCTCGTCACAGCTGGAGACTGTCCCGTCGAGGGAACTATGAACTTGCTATACAACTGGGCTTTGGTGATGTTGAGGTCTTTTATCTGCTCTTTGGACAACGCAGTGGAGTAGTGTTCCCTCATTTGAGCCCTGTATTGGCTCAAGTTTGTTATCTCACTGTGTGCAATATTGATTGATTCAATAATGTTTTGAAGTGATGAAGCCAAGGAAACCCGAGAGGGTTCCTTGGTACTGTTCAATTCATTACTTAGTGCCCTCAATTGATTTAAGTCTTGGTTTAATTGATCTTCGGGGTTTTCATTGGATTCATTTTTGGTTCCCATATTGTCTTCTGGAGGTCGAAATTCATTAGTTTCATCGAATGGTTCAGGTGTGTCTGACATCTTGCTAGGTGTGTAGATGGTCTGCAATTAAATTTCCTTGGTCTGTTAAAGGATTGTAATTTTTTTTTAAAATTAAAATTCAAATGGAAAACAAACAAAAATAAACACAAATGTGTGCTTTGAGGAGCACCTACCTAGAGAAACGAATGGCACCGTGGTGTAGGGGCGATTGCTTGGTGTTGAGGACGACTTGGGTGCATGAGGACGCGTTCGCAAGGTTGAGAGTGCGCTCGCGGGTTGGAGATTCGGCTCACGGGTCTATCGAAAATGACAAACCCGTGAGCTCTGTTTTTTTTAATAAAAAACAGAGGCACGCACGTGCCACTAACATGTGCGCGCCATTTTGTGCGTATGCGTCAAAGGCCCGTGCGCACCCCTTTTGTCCATGTGGGTTGAACCATGTGGATGTTCGGCATTGCCGAAGTAGAGACACGTGCGCGCCTTTGGAGGCGCATGCACGTCGTTTTATTTTTTCCGCTCACACGTTGTTGTTGCGGTTATTTTGGGTACCAGCTTCG
The DNA here is from genome assembly GCA_027924585.1 of Larix kaempferi. Classification (NCBI taxonomy): domain Eukaryota; kingdom Viridiplantae; phylum Streptophyta; class Pinopsida; order Pinales; family Pinaceae; genus Larix; species Larix kaempferi. The sequence goes on along the minus strand of BSBM01000786.1, from coordinate 825,801 downwards.
TGCGAGTACCCATAAGAATACAAATCTATCATTAAGAATTATGTGTGGGAAGTGGTTCCTAAACCTGATGAGAAGTCAATAGTAACTTCCAAGTGGCTTTATAAAATCAAGCATATAGCTGATGGAAGTATTGAAAAGCATAAAGAAAAATTTGTGGCCGATGGTTTCTCACAGAAAGAAGGGATAGACTATGATGAGTCATTCGATCATGTGTCCAGGTACACTACTATCTGAACCATAATTTCCCTTGCTTCAGTTTTGCTTTGGAAACTTCACTAGATGGATGTGAAGATTGCCTTCCTCAATGGTGAGGTTGAGGAAGAGGTTTACATACAACAACCTAAGGGGTTTGTAATTCATGGGAAGGAGTCCCATGTATGAAAACTTAATAAATCCTTGTATGGGATTAAGCAGACCCCAATTGGTATTCAAGGATTGACAAAGATCTTCTGAGCTTAGGCTTCTCCAACAGAGAAGCTAACCCCAACCTATACTTCAAGGCTGTGAAGAACCAACCATTGATCTTGGTTATCTATGTCGTTGAATTGTTCCCTACTGGAGAGGAGCAACAGATAGCTCGGTGCAAGAGGGATCTCACTTCTGAGTTCGAAATGAAAGACTTAGGTCTTATGCACTATTTTCTTGGTCTAGAAGTTTGGAAAATGGAAGATGAGATCTTTCTTTCTCAAGGAAAGCACACATTTGATGTATTGCGGAGATTCTATATGATGGATTGTAAGTCCATGTCTACTCCAATGGTGTCTAATATAAAGAAGCTACATGAGTCGGATTCTAGATCGGATCTAGTGGATCCTACCATGTATAGATATATCATTGGTTCCTTGATGTATTTGATACATACTAGACCAAACATATGTTATGCAATGAGTATCTTGAGTCAATTCATGTTTTAGCCAAGACATAGACATTGGGTTGCTTCCAAGCATGTGCTTAGATACCTTCAAGGTACTATTTCTTATGGATATGCTTCCAGTGGTGGAGAGATGTTACTTGGATATGCCAACTCTGATTGGGGTGGTAGTATTGTGGACCGAAAGAGTACATACGGATTTTTTTTAGCTTGGGATCAGCTATGATCTCTTGGTCCAGCAAGAAGCAAGGCTATGTAGCCCAGAGTATTACAGAAACATAGTATATTGTAGCTAGTACCGTCTATTGAGAAGTTGTGTGGCTTAGGAAGCTACTTGTTGGGTTGTTTTATGAGAATCTTTAGACTATATTCATTCACTCTAACAATCAAAGCTACATTAAACTCTCAGAAAACCCTATGTTTCATTATAGATCGAAACACATTGAGATGAAGTATCACTACATCAGATACATGGTCCAGAGAGGTGACATAAGACTTCAATACATTTCTATTGGTGAGAAGATTTAATATACGTTTACTAAGCCTCTATCTGTGACGAAGTATAGGTACTTTTGAGACAAGCTTGGCAAGACAGAGAATGCCTCCCTCACTGAGAGGCAGTGTTAAAGTTATAGCATCATGAGTCATTCTACAGGTCCATATTGTGTGTCAAGATTGAGCCTCATGTGTCAAGGTAATGCCTTATAGGAGCCTAAGTTGGACTCAGGAAACTTGGAGAAGAATCTGAAGTTGGACTCAAGAATGGTTGAGCTTCATGTGTTGAGGCAAGTGATTTGTATGTCAAAGTGATGATGTTGTGTAGTCTTGCTAGTCAAGGATAAGGTCTTGTGTGTCAAGACAAATCCTCATGTGTTAAGGTGGTGCCTCATGTGTTGAGGTGATGCTTTGCATGTTGAAGCATGTATGGTGTGTGATGTACTACTAACCATGGTTGATCTATTAAGTCTCCCCTAGGGACTGGCCACCCCTAGAGTGAATTACTTTAGCATATAACCACTTGCAACGATAGTAGGACAATATGATCACATCATTGGGAGAATATCCTTAGTATATTTGATATGATAATTAAGCTAGCACATGTGGACCATGCAAATAAGACGAGATAAATATAAGATATGAGAGAATTTGAATTGCACATAAAAGAATTAATTAAGAGAATTCGAATTGTTAAACTTCAGTGAAGACTTCAGTAAATCAAAGGAGAACTCAAATTGATCGCTATGGTGATGTTAACAAGAAAGAATTTGTTAAAAGAGTTAACTAAGTGTTATTGCATGACGACACTTATGTTAAACTAAAAGATGACACTTATGTTAAACTAAAAGATGACACTTGAGTTGTGACACTTGCATGACGACACTTAATTTAGCCACCTAACTGAGTGGAAAATATTTCAGTTAAGGGGCGAGTTCATCATAAGGCTCAGTTCAGTGAGCTAATGCACTACATGAGAAGTGGGGCGCTCTTCTTCATGCAATATTGATACATCAAAATGGAGGGTGAGTTCATCATGAAGTTAGAAGATAAAAATAGAAGCCAATGCATGTGAAGAATATATAAATATGTTATACATGATTGATGAATTCAATGTGAAGCAAATTATCTTCTTCCTTGAAGGCAAGGCACTTCTCTTTGTGCAGGATATTATTCTAAGTCTCTCTTCTTTATCTTTCTCTTGCTCTGTAATTGCACCGGGGGTGCTTGATGTAAAAGACATTCTCTTTTATCTATCAATATACTAAGGAAGGTTTTATTGGGGTTTTCTCCCTCAAGTCATAGAGGGTTTCCCGGGGGTAAATTCATGTGTCGAATGTGATTACTTATGTGTATGATTTTTTATTTGATTTCAAGTACTCTTGCATTTTCGAATTAAAGATCAAAAAATTAACATGGGGGACCTCTCTAGTTACACTCTTAGTAATGTCAGCCATCAAGCTTGTAGATGTTAGGAACCCGTGTCAACCCTTCTCTTTACTATGTTAGTATATTGTTGTTGGATGCATATGCTTTGTAAGTCATCCCGTAGTATTTGTTGATCCATAGTTTATATTAGCTCATAGTATTGACCCATAGTATTGGACGCATATGCTTTGTAAGTCGTCCCGTAGTATTATATGTCCCATGGTTTTGACTCATAGTATTGGGCATAGACTTAGTATATAAGTGTGTGTTGAGGTCATTGAAGGCACTATGAAGTTAATTGTATTGAGCTTGCTCAAAGGAGGTTGCTCCCTCGAAGTGGCCCGTGATCAATATAAAAGTGATTCTAAGTTCTATTATTTCTGATATCTCGTGTATTTGCATTAATTAATTATTGCAGGTTCTTCACATCTGGTATCAGAGCACTTTCTTGGGCTCATTGGGTGGAATTTCTACCAAATTTTTTTTCGCATCTGTTGCAAGTTCGGATATGGGGATAACCCCTATCCGCTTAACTATGGGAAGTACTTGGGCATAAACCCTAAAACTCATTGTGAGGAGTACCACAGGATCCCCAAAGTAGTTGGCCCATTGAGAGGACCTGCCAGCGAAAAGGGCAACGACCCCTACCTGATTGACTAGTTCCCACCCGTGAGGTAAACCAAGAGCTGTCGTTTGTGGCAAAGCGGTTATCAATTTTACCTGAGCCGTGGAGTGAGGGGTACTGCCCCAATACGCAAGCCGTCAGACAACATTGGTGGCCGAGTGAATCCCCTGAACCGATAGGAAGCCGCACATACCTGGGGTCCATATCTATTTTCAGCTGAACTGTTGTCAATCACTGCTGTGCCATTTCAGATCCAGCCGTTTCAGATCTATTCTGAAATTCGTTCCAGATCCAGTCGTCTTTTCAGATCCAGCCGTTTTCGATCATTTCCGTGCTATTGCAGATCCATCTGTTGCCGATCCATTTCTGAAAAAATTATTAAAAAAAGAGTATAAAATTCTATTTTTCGGCCATATCTCCCTTGTTTCAACTCTGTTTTCCCTGAAACTTCACTGACATCCCTGCAATCCCATTCTTCATATTTCATTCCTGAAGACCCTATCCCAAATTCCACTTCCCAAGACCAGAAATCTCACATTTGTCTATTTTTAGGGTTTGCCATAACTCCTTCAATTTTCACCCAAACGCCGTCAAATTTTGCCACCGTGTTCCTTTCCTGATTCTGCTTCTTTGTCCCTCTCTACCAAATTTTCTCATTCTTTCACCCCGCTTCTGAAATCCCCTTTTTTTGCTTCACTGCCCATCAGAAAGTGTCCAAAACCTAGTCAAACCCCAATTACCCATTCGAGTTTTTCCTAAATCCAAATCTTCCTTTACTAAATAAGCTTTTGTTTGTGTTTTTTTATCCATTTCCAAGAAGAAAAAAAACCATGGAGGAAGTACTTGCAACCATCCAAACCAAACTCCAAGATCTGGATGAAAAATTTCTCAGCCTCCATCTTCGGCATTCGGTCATGAACAATAACCGACAGCCAGAATCTTTTGCAGCCACCGGGTTCTCTTATTCCAGCAATTTTCACGGGCCGAAGCTTGATTTTCCTCGCTTCAATGGTACTGATCCGACTGGATGGATATACCGAGAAGAACAATATTTCAGTCTGCATAATACTTTTGATGTCCAGAAAATTCCACTTGCATCCTTTCATTTGGAACAAGAAGCCCTTCAATGGTACCATTGGTACATCAAAGCTCATCCCAAGACAAACTGGACAGATTTTTGCCAACTCCTTTTGCCATGATTTGGTCCTAGTGCTTTTGATGACTTCACAGGAGCACTTAGTAAACTTCACCAAATTGGCACAGTAAGAGAGTATCAAACAAAATTTGAGAAACTGGCCAATCACACAGAAGGATTGTCTGATGAATTCTACAGGAGTTGTTTTATCAGTGGTCTCAAGGATGAAATCCGCTTAGAGGTCAAAATGTTCTATCCCAACACAATGATGGAAGTCCTAGGGTTGGCTAAGTTGGCAGAGGACAAGATCGCATCTCAACAATGCTCCAAACCCACCTTTGTTCCCTTTAGAAATATGGGTTCCCAATGACCTCCCATCACACCTGCCCCGCAACCAACTCCTATCAAGCATTTGTATAAAATAGAGACGCAGGCACGCTGAGAAAAAGGGCTTTGTTATAATTGTGATGAGAAATTCACTCGGGGACATAGATGTGTTCAACAAAAGCTCTATCTCTTGGATGTGGATTCTCTGCCTGCCTCAGAACTTGATGAAGAAGCTCCAGATACAGTAGATGATCAGGTCGACATTCAACACCCGCCTGTTGACACCCCATCTCAGGACGACCCACCCGAGCTCTCTCTCCATGTTGTAACCGGCGTCACCACCCCACAAACAATGCGAGTCAGTGGATACTTCAAGAAGCTCCCTCTTACCATACTCATTGATTTTGGTAGCACTCATAACTTCATTGACCCTAGGATTGCCAAACAGGCTGATTGTTTTGTCCATCCTTGCTCCAACTTTGAAGTCATGGTTGCCAATGGGGTCACCTTACCTTGCAAGGGGAAGTGTCACAATGTGCGTATCTCTATGGAAGATTATAACCTGTGCTCTGACATGTTTTCCTTGTCCTTAGGCGGATGTGATGTGTTTTTGGGCGTTCAATGGTTACGCATACTTGGCCCCATCTTATGGGATTTTTCGAAACTTTGGATGCAGTTTTCAGTAAATAGGGCACAACACAAATTAATGTGCTTACAACTAGGGTCTCTTTGCATCATCAGTTCACATCGCCTGGAAAAACTCCTTAAGAATAATTCACATGGTATCATCGCTCCACTCCATTCCCTTCAGATGCACCCATCAACGGTCTCCACTACTTTCTTGGATAGATATGCAGGTGTCTTTTTTTAACCAATGAGCTTTCCGCCTTCAAGAGACCTTTCCGGTAAGAATTAAGTCGCATCTACATCTCAGCAGGAATGGATGGCTATTTTGCATGCAGTACAGAAGTGGCAGCCATACCTATTAGGGAATTATTTCTGCATCAAGACTGATCTCCAGAGTCTGGAAAATTTTCTAGAACAATGGGTCTCCTCCCCAACACACCTGAAATGGGTTATCCAACTCATGGGTTATCCCTATGTGATCACTTACAAGAAGGGTAAGGACAATATGGTGGCAGATGCTCCTTCTCGCACAATTGATGACCCAGTTTCTCCTACAGCTCTTTCTCTTCTTGTTCCAAATTGGTTGCAATATGTTCAACAGGGCTATCTCTTTTATGAACTCCATGCTTCTTCATCAGTAGGGCACTCTAGGTTCTTCAAAATGTATGACCAGGAACAATGTAACTTCTTTTGGCAGGGACTGAAAATGACAATTCAACAGATGGTGGCTAACTGTGATACTTTCCAGGTCAACAAGGGTGAAACGACACTCCTTTCGGGATTGCTCAAACCCTTGCCCATCCCTACACAGCTTTGGCCAACTAATTATATGGATCTCCTAGCAGCGCTCTGGTGGTACAATACCACATCTCAAAGGACACCATATGAAGCAATCTATGGACAGACACTGCCAGTTCTTCTTCCATACACCCTTAGCAACTCCCCAGTTCAGGAAATTGACTCAGTTCTTCAAAACCGCGATCAGATTCTTCTCATTCTGCAAGACAATCTTCACATGGCCAAAATTCGCCTGAAACAACAAGCCGACCAACACCATTCTGAGCGCATTTTCCGCGCAGCTAATGGGGTTCTTCTTCGTCTACAGCCTTCCAAGAAATCCTCCCTGACACTCCAAAGGCGTCAGTGGCCTGAAATGCAACCCTAGGATGCTACCGGGGGACCACTTCTTCAGATTCTGCAGCAATTTCTCCAACCAAAGCTTTGAGGACAAAGCTTTTTCTAAGGGAGAGGGGATGTTAGGAACCCGTGTCAACCCTTCTCTTTACTATGTTAGTATATTGTTGTTGGATGCATATGCTTTGTAAGTCGTCTCGTAGTATTTGTTGATCCATAGTTTATATTAGCCCATAGTATTGGACGCATATGCTTTGTAAGCCGTCCCATAGTATTATATGTCCCATGGTTTTGACTCATAGTATTGGGCATAGACTTAGTATATAAGTTTGTGTTGAGGTCATTGAAGGCACCGTGAAGTTAATTGTATTGAGCTTGCTCAAAGGAGGTTGCCCCCTCGAAGTGGCCCGTGATCAATATAAAAGTGATTCTAAGTTCTATTATTTATGATATCTCATGTATTTGCATTAATTAATTATTGCAGGTTCTTCACAGTAGACTTCTCTCATAAACAATTTATGACTATTAGTGACTGGTTAGGAATTGTCATCTGGTCTCACTTAGCATTTATTTATGACTCTTTTCAACATTGTACAATTTCTCTAGTTTAATAGAATTTTCAAACTTACTAAAAAAAAGAAATTCCATAAATGCATCATGCAAATCCATTAAGAAAATTATCACCCATATATATATATATATATATATATATATATATATATATATATATTACTACTTAGGTACATGATTATGTGTGTGGTTAGCTTGCAATTACAATATTTTTTTGATAAATTATCATGTTTGATTTGATAATAACAATTGTGGAGAAATTTATGAAGGGATGGGAAGATTTACATTTCTAATTATTTATTCACAACAAAACAATCTGCATATATACATATCTAGTACATATTAAAAATTCTTATGTTAAATAATTTACAGCACACCATGAAATTCATTATAGATCCATCTTAACTTAGGCTCTACCAAGCATCTAAAGGGATCAAATCACTTTGGTCCAAACCTTTCCTCAAGTTTAGCACTCTAGAAGGGATTTGATCCTTCGCGGCACTTGGTAGAACCAGAGTTAAGAGGAATCTATGTTGATCTTATCCCCATTTCAAGAGCCTACACATTACATTCATACTCTAGTTTTTGACATCTAGTTTTTGACATCATTTTTCATTGTATCACTAAGCATCAAACCTTTAATGAAAGTGAAGTCAAATCTTTGATGAAAGTGAAGTTAATCCATATGTATCTTACTAGATATAGAGGAAGTAGTTATTAACGAGAAAATGTTAATCATTATGCAATGATATCTTATCATGAATGTGTATTCATTTTTCAATTTACCATTAAGGGGAAATATTAGAAATTATAGGTTGTAATGTTGGTTGGTGGTCACATTTGTTGACGTACTCAATGACATTATGGTGATAATTATAGTGTTTAAATATTTCATTTGTGGGGTATTTTTATATATGTAATAAAGCATCATAGATTTAATAAGGTCATTTAGTGGAGTACGTATTTTTTTTTTTCATGCGATGGAGTGCAGGGGATTTGAACCCCACCCTGCACTTTCTTGAAAAGCCCAGGCCTCATCACTCACCAAGTAAGCTACATTGCTGGCCTGTGGAGCACGTATTTGTCTAGTGAACACATTTATTGATATATTTATGTTGTTATGATAGTGGTTGTAGTATTTAAAGTCATGTTTTATGGAACATTCATGTACATGTAATGGGACATCTATAAAGACTAGTTATAATTATAAACTAGTTATAAGCTTCTTTGATTGGAAAGCTTATGTGGCTCTTTGTTACTTAATATAAAATTTGACCAAGTGACTTGGTATATGAGATATTTTATTATACCACATTTACCTTGTGGAGTAGGGTTTTCATTATTAAGTCCTACGTATTAAGGAATTATTGTCAGCATTACCAATATTGTCGGCATTACCAATTTACTTGTGTTGATTATTGATCAAAATGGCTCAATGTAGTTTCCACATTGTAGAGGTTTTATAACTTGTTCTTCTCTTTTGTATTATATATTTTAATTTGTTGTATAATAATGGTGCATGATATTCATAGGTCAAGAGTATCCCCAAATTGTGTATTGGGAAACATAATATTCTTGCACTATTAGTCATTGCAATAGTAGTTTTAGGCTTATTAACACATTCTTTTAGTTTTGTTCAAGAACCCAAGTCTGCTTTAGGATTTTTCTGATCTTTGGATTTCTATTTGGATCCACTTCAAATCTCACTGAGATGTTGGTGTTGAGGTTTATGGTTCTCAAGTTGAGCTTTCTATCTCTGGTCTTTTTCATGTTCGATGGTATTGTATTGGATGACAATGTCGAGGGAAAATATGGCGTTCAAGCATCACAGAGGGATATTGAATTATTGGATGATCTACATGTTTTTTATTTGTTTGACCAAAATATTGAACCAGAATTTAACTTGGGAAAACTTCATTTTCCATATTTGTGATATCAATGATAAGGAGGACCATTACTTTGCTTGTGTCTACTCAAGATACTATTGTTTGGTGATGTTCTCGGGATGAACGCAGTACCCATTTTAAAAGTCGACGTTTCGAACCTTAATCATGGTTCATCATTATTTTTTAATTGTATTTTCTTCATATCTCATTGTGGGTCAGTTAAAAGTATGCAATGTGGGTTCTTTTTGGATGCAGAATTTAATGTTACAAAGTGCCTAATCTTGAAATTTGAGTAAACCTACAAGTAAATAAGTTGGAAATACCAAATAAAAAGATAGATGTGTTTTTTCCCTCCATAATTCATAACTATTAATTTATTATTTTCCTTAAAAGATCCATTTTGGACCTTAAAATTTCTCTAATGCTTGTGTCCACTCAAAATTATTTTATTCATTTACATCATTAAATATAGATTAAGGAGAGAATTCAATTCCATTATTCTCAATACTCATTTATATATTCAATTCACATGAGGAGATAATGGAATTAACAAGGATTTCACAATACAATTCCTATTACGGTTATGTGATGGTGCAATAATTCATCTTCCCCTTTAACATCCTTCCTTAGAGTTTTCATTGTTATGTCACCGAAGGGGATCATATATGGATCGTTGAATCCCTATTAAGCTGGGCTAGAGCCTATACTAGTCTATGAATTTTTTCTATTTGCCTATAGTTTGGACAAAGATTAAATTTAATTTTTTTAAATCCAATTTTAAAAAATGATTTATAAAATTTTGATTGGCTACAAGACTTGATGTCATCCTCGTTTTTTGGTTCCCAGATGTGGCTGCGGGATGACGTCAGGTCCTGCTCAAACTGCAGGCACTGTGCACACTGCACACTCGAAGGCACTCATTTCTGTTAGTCAAAAGAGAAATTGAAAAGTTAACTGGGGAAAGAGCCAAGGATTATCAGAATATGTCACAGGTTTAAAGCATTCACCTCTTCCATTTGATAAAAGATATAATTATGTACGGCCTGTTCCATCCATATACAGAGATGACCAGGCCTGGAAATTAACGGCCCACAGAACGTTTTTTTCATTCTAACATGTATTTGACATATAGATTTAAAATCAACACGTCAAAAATGACATCCAATAAAATATTTGAAACGTATATTTGAAGTTTACAAATTTGGACATCCCGTCAGAAATTTTAATACCTGCGAATCTGCGATACCTACTATATACCCTAGCCTGTACATTTTACTAATTACCTTGGCCATTGTGCTGGCCGGCTCCGGCAGTGCTCTGTGATGCTCATTAATTACCCTTGGCCATTGTGCGGACTCCGGAGATCCTCAGAGACATTATTTTTGCCTTTTTATTTTGTGTTGTGGCGGTCTGATTGGAGCGAGGAGAAAAGTCTTCAGGCATTCAAGTTTTTAAGTTTTTACACACTTATAGAAGCGGAGTCAATCTTTTTCATTTGCGGCATCTTATATGTCAGACTGTTTGGACATTGAAGAAGGTTTTAAAGGTGATTCATAAAGCATTTTTACGGTTCAATGAGGTTTACATGAGCATTCCCTCAGATATTTAAGTTACAGATCCACTGCATTTTACCAACTTGTTCGTAGTCTTCATTTTACCTTTAACATGTTCGTAGTTTTTTTTTTTGAATTTTTATTCGCCTCCCTTTTCTAAGGCATGTTAGCTAGTCAATGCAAGGTATTTTTATTTCATTTTTCAGCACAAACCAGTCAAATCGTTCAAGTCTAGATGCTTAAAAAAAAAACTTAAATCTTTCAATTAAATTTTAAGTTATTTTTGGAAAGGATAGGTAACTATTGCTGAAACCTTTCTTTGCTTACTTTGGGGATGTGTTCAATGACATTCCATTACATCTTCTTGGTATCCTGCAAAGTTATCATAGTTTATCCTATCGGAAGGAATGTATCTGCATCCTCAAATGAAGGCCAGTGGCATTTTTGTATAACACCTTCTGCAACTTTCCATAACTTATAACATTTATAAAAAAAATTCCATCAACCTCTTTCTTTCTCCAATTTCAGGTAGGCATATCTCCACTTTACCAAGGCGATGCCATTTCACTTGATATTTTTTGTTGCTTATCCTGGAAATATCCCTAGGAGCATATGTGTGCTTCTGTTGCTATTTTTATGAAATTTTTTTAGCACAAATCGTTCACGTCTGGATTTAAAAATAAATAAATATATTTAAATTACATCTGTAAAACTTGCAATCCTTATTGTTTAATCAATAACAGAAAGTTAAGCATCAGATTCCGATTTAATACCTTGAATGGACACCGGTTATCATAGGGCTTAGGGGGAAAGCTTCATTCATCATAATTAAAAGAACCTACACACATCCATACTATGAATAGGTAGTATTCGTATCAGTATTGGACTTCTATATTTGCCGCCGAAGACAACCACATGTTTAGAGCATGCAGGTTGAACTTCTATATTGTATTTATTTAGATTTTGTGTTTCCAATTTTGTTAGTGGAGTTTTTGGATTTTTCCATTGTAAATTTAAGTTTTTTTTTATAATTCTAAAATTTATTTGTTTGGATTTTTCCATTGTAAATCTAAGAATTTTTTTTCTTATGATTTTAGAATTTGTTTGTTTTGCTGTGGTTGTTGCAGATTTAGAATAGTTGTTGTACATTTAGAGTTAAGTAAATTTTTATAAGAAGATTTAAGCCACATTTATATATAACATTAAAAATAAATTGACACTCAGTAAAATTCCCTAAAACGTAAAATGATAGGCACGAAAAACTTGAAACCGTCATAAAATTTTTAGTTGACAGGCATACAAAAATTGAAATTCCAGGCCTGGATATGACAGTGCATCAATAATAGTAAATCTGTTGCCGTGAATATTAAGGGTGAACCAGAAATAAGCGGATGGATTGAATGATCCCTAAATGAGGTATACAAGTAAAGACAAATTGGAGAATATTTTAATGGATGTGTACCACTTAAGCCCGCTTTCCTTTTGCAACGAGTGCCGAAACTATCAATAAATCTAGAAATGTAACGGAGTGGAGGGCACTTGGGTAGTAACATTTTTGTGCACAATAATCAATGAATTTTAATTAGATTGTTAATCATTAACGAACATTTTCATGCATAATAATCAATGAATTTAATCATGTTGAATGGGAAGGCAGACATTCAACCCAGATTCATACCACGTGCTGGAGATTTCGGATTTATTTATTGCGCGTCACGAAAAGTATCAAAATCAAATAAAAGGTAGATGGTGAATCTAATTCTGTAAAGGACGCTCGTTCAAAGTCAAAAGAAAATGATCATCTTTTCTATTAAAAAGAATGAAATAGGAGAACAGTAGATATCGATATGAAATATGTAAGCAATGTTTTATACATTTATTTATGTCATATTCCAAATATAGAGGCAAGAAGGATTTTTCATTTTATAATGCTTTATAAACCTACCTGTCTTATGTCTTAAATAATGCTTCAGTAAACTGGTTTTCGTGTATTTATTAGAAGAAAACTTATAAAATAGGTATATACAACACTCAAGCTCACCACCGTAACATTAAAAATAAATTTGATCTTATAAATCAGCCTTTAAACTACCAATCATATTGTATGTGTTAACGCATTTCATTGAAAAAACACCGTAACTTTAAAAATAAATTTGATCTAATAAATCAGCCTTTAAATTACTAATCATATTGTATGTGTTAACGCATTTCATTGAAAAAACAAACATAATATATTTTCCTAATTAATAATTTATTAACCAATTTGAGAAGTTAACAATTATATTACTAATTTATTTTTAACTAAAAGAATCATATATTACTAATCTCATTTATATTAAATTAATCATAATAACTTATCAATAACATTTATTATACTATTTTTTTTTTAACTAAAACAATTATATATTACTAATCTCATTTATATTAAATTAATTATAATAACTCATCAATAAACTTTATTTTTTACTTTATCCTTTTTAAATAAATAAATATTTTATCATTTTTTATTTATTTTCTCTTAATTCTCTAGCTACCCATTTCTTCCTTTTTCTTTTAAATGCATATTTCCCTTATTTCTCTAGCTACCCATTTCTTCCTTTTTCTTTTAAATACATATTTCCCTTATTTCTCTTTCACTCTTTTTATTTATTCTCCTGATTACTTTCATTTTGTACTCATCACATCATTCATGAGTTCTTATACTTTCGTATTTTATTAAATATTTTTCTTGGTTATCTCTCTTTCCTTTTATTTACCTTCTTTTAATTAAATTCATTTGTATTCATCATTGACACTCGCAATTTAGGAAGTCAATGATAATACAAAATAAAATTTAATTAAGTATTTTAATACATACTTCACTTTCTCTTCTTTTACTTTTATTTAACCTTTCTTAATTAAATTAAATTTCATTTCTACTCATCATTGACTCCCTCTAACAGTTTAGTATAGTAATTTTAACACACATTTCCTTTTATTTGGCCTAGCTTGATTAATTTCATTTTGTATTCATCATTGGCCTCTTTAACAATTTCCTTTAGTTATTTTAATAATCAAAATATAAAAAAAAATTACCGGATTTTATGTATGTCTAGTAAAAATGTCAAACATATAAATGCATAATCATATAAATAACTAAAATGTTAAAATTATATTTTAGTGTAATTATTCAATTTGTAATTGTTTTTTTTAATTTTATAGATGTGTAACTTTTTATCATTTAAAATGTATTTATGTTAGTTGTAGTTACATCTAAGAATATAAAACATAAAACTCGCATCTTATGTATATAAAAATGTGTAAAAATACAATTTTTATTATTATATTTAGATATTGATTTAATAGGCGATCAAAAATAACTTTGCATAAGCACAATTAGAGTTGATAAATAGCTTTGTTTTGTTGATAAAGATTAGAATTGATATTATTATATTTTTTGTTTTAAAGATTATTTTTTAATATTTTAGTTTGTAAGATTTAATATAATTCATGTTATATTTGAATTTTTGAATAATTTAAAATAAGTTTTGAAATGAAATTTGGCTTTTGATAACTTGAAATAATTATTGATGCAAGTATCATATATTATTTTTATTTTTAAGCTATCATATAATGACATCAATGTTACTCACTTGACAATATCTATATCATAACAATTAATTTAAAGTATTTACATTCTTATAACTTTACTTTGTTGGATTTCATATAGTTTTGGAAACTACTTAAAATGGAGTAAAGCCATTTAACTTTTTTAACTTTATCAACCTATAAAACAAATTTTAATTGAGTATTAAATCTTGTTTCTATAACTACGATCTTATAACAAGAGTAACATTGGGGACATTGCCACCTCGTGGCTTTTATTAACATATAGGATGTTAATCTAGTTTTAAAGACATGTAGGTTCTAGGTATTAATGAAGTCATTCATACTAAGTTGTTATCATCGTCACGGCCTTGTTTGTAGATTTAACTACTTGTGGCTATCAACCTCTTTTTTTATAAAGTGGATTAAAGGCACGTGGACTCTTTCAATTTGCGAGTCAAAACCACATTAAAGGTTGAGTAGGAATAATTCGGCCTTTTTTAAATGTCTTCATGTTTGGAATAGGTAATTAGTATTTTTGGGGGCCTTGGTCATTGCTAGCCTTAAAACCAAGAGATATTATTTGGAAATATTCCCTGCTTTGGAGAAACTTACTCCATTTTATTTCAATTTAACTAGAATCTATCAAAAATTGATAAATTTCATCGAACATACAATACCATTCTAGTGAGATGCACACATTTGATAATCATTGGTATATTAATATGTGTATGGTCTAAAGATGATTGAATATAGATGTGTACAAGTGTAATCACTATGGGATGCCATTTTTTTCTTCACGCATATGCATGCATTGTTTGAATTCATGACAAATTTAATGCAACTCCCATCAACATTATTAATTCTCACCCTAATTTACATATTAATATATGATAATTTATTTATTTTTAAATATGTCACATAACTTTCTCTCTCCATAACCAGCGAATACCATGGATGGCTCAATATTATGGGTTTGTCACTTATATATGATAACTCCATTTTGACTAAATCAAGGTTAACCTTTAACGTATTTTTAAATAAGTTAAGGTTAACCTTTGAACTACCATTAGCTCAATATTATGGGTTTGTCAGTTATATATGATAACTCCATTTTGACTAAATCAAGGTTAACCTTTAACGTATTTTTAAATAAGTTAAGGTTAACCTTTGAACTACCATTAACTGAGTCAACATTAACCTAGAATTCCCTACTTTAAACTTGATATGGGATAAAACCTAACCTCTTCACTTTATCATATAATTCTACATCTAGACCTTACACCAATGAACCAAAAAACTACAGTATGCATGTTGAAATCAAACTTACATCCATATGCCCATTTACATGTGATTTTGCACTTTTTTTCATAATATCGACAAACTAATTCTTCATTTTTTCTACTTGATGACATTCTTTTCTTTCTTCCATGCTCCACTTGCCATCCTTGCAATGCCTCCATATCAATCACATTCTTTAATGCCTCCATATACATCACTACACTTTATTTTGTTCAACCTTTGGAAGCGGCATTTGATTTTGGAACGGCAAATATGTGAAGGGAATTTACACTTTTGTGGGTGGATATGCCTCGAACTGCACACATAGAAAACCAATTTCTTTGTTGGAAAATTTAAGAATTGGAGAATTATATCCTTAATACGATACAAGTTTTCTTTACTATAGTAACTTTTGAGTTATTATAATTAATTAAACTAGCATACCCCCGAAGCGAGGGAAATGAAACGTCGAAAAGAACTTTGATATGTCAAAAAAATGAGAGAAAGTTGTGTGTATGTAGATAATTTAAGTTTATGTGTTGAAAGCAAGTCTAGCGAATCTATGGAGGCATAGTAGTCAATGAAATTTAAAGGAAAATTCTAGTGCAAGTATTAATAAGCAATAAATAGGAACCCATGTAATCGATGGAAAGTAAAGTACAATGTACATTAATTTGTCATATGAGAAATTATACATATGTAATATGATTAGAGTTATCAAGTTTGACTCCAATTGTATTGGCAAACAACATTGGTATTTTCATTTGGTTAGGGGGGTGCAGGGATTGAAGGATGCAATTTTAAGTGTGAAATTTGTGATAGATCGTGCAATAGACATAGCCAATTCTTGGACCATGTATTTGTTATGATTGTTTGCAAGAATGTTCATTGCAAAGAGATGGATTGGTGTGTCAATGTTTGAACACTCCTTTGTTGATGAGAACCTATTAGTCCTAGACTAGAGGAGGCTCTAGTCTTCCAAGGTTGGTGTAGAATTGTGGTGTAGCATCAACGCCCCTTTGGCAGAATAGTGATTCCAAAATGATGATCGCTGTAAATTCTCTCCACAAACACTTCCATAGAATTGCTATTGCATATAGAGGTTTGTCCATCACAGGTGGGAGTTGGCCCAAATCACCGACAAGAATTATTGAATGGTTGTTGAATGAGAAATTGTTTTGTTCTAGAAAGCACTCACGCAAGCGAATCTCAATTTGCAAAAACAATTTAGGTCCTATGAAGCTCATCTCATCAATGAGAATGTATTGAATATGTTTCATCTCTTCTTAGAACACTGATAGGTCCTATCCCTGTAAAGGATTCACGTCCTTTATAGGGATATGGAGCCTTGCATGTATGTTAAATGTTGCAACTCTAGTAGGGGAAAGGAGCAGTAGTGAGCTATGGCCAGAGTTTGCTTGAGAAGATAGTGTTTTTTATGGTGCTTATAAGGTCGGATTTACCTATGCCTGCAATTCCTTGGATGATAATCCTCAATGTCTCTTTAGTTCCTTATACTTGTGAATGTTGTAGGACTATGTCAAATGCAAGTTGTTGATTGTGAGATAATGTATTTGTGTAAGTAGGTAGGGGAGTGCTATCTTGTATTGCTTCCCCACTCCTTTGGCTGTGGTCAATGTAGTTTGGTGCATTCTCCAATGTATATGCCGATACTTCTAGATGATTCCATGTATAGTTGATGTCAAAATATTGGAGGCCAAGCATGTCAAGCTCATTAATGTGGATATTTTCTTGCAGGGACTAATATTAACAAAACTTGCCATTCATTCATGTCCATGTTGGGATGTATGTTATGATTGGTATCCTCATCTCCAGATGTTGGTTCACTGAGAGTCGATGCAATGATGCAATCAACATGCCATGCATAGTAGGTATTTCGTATGTGCTCTCAGTTTGAAAGAATGTCATGTTTTGTAAGGCCTATGTATTTAGTTAAGGAACGGAAGGGATAATATAAAATCATATCACTCTAGAAAAAATCAAGAAAGGCATTGGAATCTTTGGCTGGAATTGAAGTAAAGTGCAGCTAGACATGGACGATTGCAAGGATAGTTCTCCTCTTCCACTTTTCAATTTTGCGTCCCTGGTTATATGAACATTGTTGTGCAAGGTCTATAAGATAAAAAGGGTACAAAGTTGGAGGGAATTGCAAGTAGGAATCTATGAAACTGGAGTTAGATAAGCAATCAACCGAGTTGGGAGATATGCAATAGAATATTTGGAAACCAACATTTAGTTTGGTGAAGGACCAACTACATGTGACAAGGGATCATTTTTGCAACATATGGCAAGTTTCTTGAGAACTGATGTCTCGATCAATAATTGCTTATGAGTACAAATGACGGTAGGCGTATGAGGTTGGGTCCTATGGACATGATGTACCTGTGATTCTAGTTAGCATATGATGGTAGGTCTCTAATTTTCCCTTTTTTTGGAAGCATATTTGGCTATGTATTTCAAGACAACATAACATGAGAGCACTGGTTGGAAATCCACATTTTCTCGGCATGTTTGAAGTATGCTAGGATTATGGATGTTCGGACGAGCATCATTGCATGCAGGATAATATGTTTTTGACCATTTTCATCAATGTAGAGTGATGATTTAGACATGAATTTTTCAATGCACTTTGTATGTCTTTGTACTCAATTTAAGAGTTTTTTATAGTCTTGGAGTGGGTTGGATGAAAGTATATCTTTTGTATCTAGCAAGCAAGGGTCATCCTCAATGGATCGATGCATAGGAATATGTGTGTCATGATTTTCTCTTATATTCCATGCCGTAACGTATTTATTGAAGAAACTCATTGTGTTGATTTTAAATATAAAATTTTTATATATGTTGAAATTGCAATTTCAAAATTTATACATAATTTAGAAAAAAAACCCAAAAATAAAAGAAAAAACGGTAACTTTTAATAAAAAATAAATTCAAACTTTAATAAACAAAAGAAATGAGGTGAACAATTTCCCTCTTTATTAATTGTTTCTAATGTTAAATAGTTTCCTCATGTTGATCACATGTGGGGTGCTTACTGAACACCCAATCTGAGTCTACATAACTAGGTTACTTAACCGACAAGAAAGAAACTTCTTCATTTTCCTACAAGAAAATCATAATTAATAGAATCATATATGCCGTGAATGCTTATAAATACAAACCTGAATGTCTCTCCTTCCATATTTCATCATCGCTTTACATATCCTCTATGAAATATTGATCCTTCTGTCACAATTGTGAATTGGTGAATTTGATTTGAAAGCTTCATAAAAGGGAGTAGATAGTTGCAGTTCCCAGGATGCATACACCTTCCCTTCTCACTTTTGTATTCCACTATTAGTGGTAGTAAGGTCTTCACCACCATTCCTATCCTCTTCTCCACCTCCTGAAAAACGCCTTTCACTACCTTCAACCTTCCCCTCTCACCATTCACCTCCTCCACATGGCCACAAACACAAACACCGCCACCATGACCACCATAGATTTGGTCATAAACTCATGCTCAAATGTAAGATAAAT
Organism: Larix kaempferi; assembly: GCA_027924585.1. Taxonomy (NCBI): domain Eukaryota; kingdom Viridiplantae; phylum Streptophyta; class Pinopsida; order Pinales; family Pinaceae; genus Larix; species Larix kaempferi. The sequence continues at coordinate 806,744 of BSBM01000786.1, read as the reverse complement.
TTCATGCACCATTACCACCATAGACCTCCCCATTCCCCACACCAAAAACACAGATCTCACCATTCCCCACGCCACAGATCTCACCATCCCCACCCTACCTTCATATAACTTATGAGTTTTTCAGCCTCTCCCCTCATCAACATCAATACGCTTTTTCTTTCCATGCTCCTTTTTCTTGAAAATGATAATATGTCACCTACCCAAATTCTGAGAATATTATTTTATTTGCAAAATACTTTATGTTAAATTTTAATTACAAAGTTTTGTAATTATGACCAAGTTTGGTCAAGGATGATTGTAATTACTGATTATTATTATTTAAATAAATTGAAATAGGAGACAAACACCCAAGGGAACTATTAAATGAGTGTTCACTGACCCACTACGAGGAATGGAAGCTGTTAGAAGGTATGGGACAAATGGCAGCATTTGCACTCCACCACTAGCTATTGGTTATGGGACAACTACCCCTAAATTTGTGGCATTATCCCCCGGGTGGGTGGAAGAGAGCAGGCAGCTCATTAATGACCAATTAACCACCAAAAGGCCTAGGCAGCCTAGATAAGGTAATTCGAATTGGGCAAGCAGCCCCTTGCAATATTTTTTGCAGAAATATTCCTCAAGTGCATCAGGTGATCACCAAGAGATTCGAATAGGGAGGCTATGTGAGAGTGCAACTGTAAGTCTGCTAATTATACTGATAAGGCAAACCATAGTTGTTGGTGCAGGTCTCTTTGACTATTGAGTTTTGATGATTGGACAATCTACATTCTCTTGCAAGCTTATGTACTAAGGATTCTACAGAATATTCCTCCTAGTGGTTCAATGAACAGGCTTGGGGGTCCTAAGGCAAGTAACTTGGCTGTCTTCAGGAATAGGTTGGGTGGAACAGGTTCCTTGGGCTGTTTGTTTCTCCTACAGTCAACCAAGTTTTACTGTTCCTACTTTTTTTTATAGTTAAATGTTTCTGCATAGTAGAATTATTAAACTCAGTCATGTAAAATAAATTATTTTATTTTCTGATCTAAATATGATTCTGAATGAAAGAGCTTTAGGAAATGATTGAATCGATAACCATCTCTATATTTTTCCCCATGCTGTTATCTACAACGTACTCCAGTATAGAGAAGTAAATTAAGAAATATGAGAGATAGGCAGAATGCCATTGATTGTAAAAATGAATACAGTAGTGTTCTTGTTAAATTACGTCATGTATTTAAACACAGTAAACCTTACAGTATAGTATAAACAACTGCATATAATTCATACAATTCTTAGATAAAAGAACGACACATTTTGTTTCTGCACAGTTCTTTATATTTATTTTAACTCTATCTAGTTCAAATAGTAAGCAAATGCATTTCAATACTATACATTTCATGTTTTTCAAGCAATTATATTTCCAAGAATTATAGCAACTACAAGAATTAATCTCTGTATAGACTTCTTACAATTATACATATTTTATTTCTTCATTATCTATCTTTTCGGTATTCTTGTATTAAACTTCTATACAGTAGTATCAAAACCCTAAGTTATCACAAGACTTAGAATTTGAGTGATTATTGGGTACATAGTTTATAAATTTCTTATCAAACCATTCATGGTAAACTTCAGATAATTATTTCTATAACAGACCTATTATCTAACCCTGAGCAACATTCTATTTTCTTTACTTATTAATTCTCATACTGAGAATTCAAATAGAATATTTAAACAGTAAATAACTTCACTTAGCCGAAAGTATAAAATGTTCAAACCCTAGCAAGAAAACATACACTGCATCGAGACTATTTACACAAGTTAAGTCTCAGGTACAAAAGCTCAATACAAACTATATAGAAAACGAAAGCTACAGGTAGTTTCTCATTCATGAAACAAAATCAAACACCGTAGCATAGCCAAACCAAAACACTTGACAGCCAAACTTATCTCAGCACATTTTCAAAACATAATTATCAACAACGATGACGAAGTACAGAAAACAATCATCTACAGTCAACCATCGTTGCTCAGCACACCTTAACAATTATTTACACAGTTTTCTCAACTATTATTTTAAAAACATAACTTTCCATTGCAAAAACGAGCCATTGTTTATAAGTGCAAGAAAACCCTCGGTTCTTGGTTTCCATTTAAAGTTTATAATAGAGAATTACATTACGGAACTGTCAAGGTTCCACAATACACGGGCCTTACCCCCTATCAACTAAAACCTTTAAAACGAGACCGTGGAGCAACAAACTACATAGGGTTTTACCCTTAAACATCTAGCAGAACAAACAAAAGTTTGAAGTTCCTTTCAAACAATGCAGTCAGGCATTAAAGAGCCGATTGGCATCTTAAAGAAACTGAAGATTATCCTCTGTACAGTTATTAACAAAACAAGGTTTAAAACTTCACACTCGGCCATCACCAAAACAAAGTCGAATGGTTCCAACTCTCAGCACACAGAAATCACCATCAAAACCATGTCAAAGGAACCTACGAGGCTTCGAGAACCACCAGAGCTTACCAGCAAGCAGTAGCAGCATTTCCATTCTCCAAACCTTTCGTTTAGTAATCTCATACGAAGTGGGTACCTGCCAAAACACATTGTGAAAGGTTAAAACAAGAAATTGCAAGAATCAAAGCAAGCATTGCAGTATTATTTCACTGTCACGAAACACTTAACCTTTTAAAAAAATGATACTTCGGAGCATTGACGCACTACACCATTAAACGATGAAGCATGTTGATATTTGACAGCAACCCTAAGTTAACACAGAAGACCATTCTCACAAACAGGAGAATCAAACCCAGTCTGAATTACATTCAATACACTGGCTGGAGAAACCCTATCACTCTAATGGTGTATCGTGGGTTAAGTGCAGAGAACTTAAGCCTATAACTCTTAAAACTACCTCCCACGGGTCACAGGATCGAAACCTCCCAAGGGATACTCTCTCCAACCCTACATGTTAGCATCCTGTCATCCTCATAACTCCAACTTTAATGTAAAAAATGAAGACCAAGAAACTCTCCATCACTACATACAACAAGGTTTAGGGTTTCATATTCAACGATCAAGATCTGGTGAGATCGACGAGCAAGAATATGCCAACAAGCTACGTTGAAAGTCAGGAAACTATTGCATTGATATCTCATTAATTACAACAACCACGACGATGCCAACACTGCATGCTAAGGGACATTACCATGTACAGCTCAGAGGAGAAGCAATATGGTAACCATGTACAGCTAGGATTCCTAGTTATATTATCAACCAAGCTTCACGTGGATGGCCTACATGGGTTGACAGCAACACTTTCCACTATGGAGTTTGGTCAAGACCATTAATATCTGAACGGGACACTGTCAACCTGCCATTAGAAAATTTAATACCTGTCAACTCATCACCTCATTAACGAGTTCGTTGTGAAATGCAATAACATATATTATCAATACTTAGAATAAGAGCTAGGTTGAAAAGCATAGTTCATTCTATTGCTAAAGTCTTAGCCTTTCTAAGGTTTGATTACATCACTTAAATGAATACAAATCATATCTTTGCATATTGTAAATCATATCATTGCAAATATTAGTGCACATTTTATATAGTTCAAAGTTTGAACTTAGGCATCGTAATATTTGAATTACATGTCAATGTATTATTGTAGATGCATAGTAACTATAAAATATTTCTATTTCATTTCTATAGTTTTGTATAAGCAATAGGATGAAGTTTTATAATGCTAGCTCATAGCATAAATACCATATTCACAATAAATTCCATATGATTAGCCATGTAGTGCAAAGACTATTAATCAAGGTATCACCATAGGTATAGTTTAAGTGTTGACGAGATACACTCTAAAGCTAAGTTCTTAGTACAAGCACTAGTTACTATACTTTACATTTTAACTCTGTATTCAAATGATAAATTCAAGACTTAGAGTAGTCTAAGTTCTGTAGACGCAAAATATAATAATAGTTCAAAAGCATAAACACTATTTTTCTATAAGCTTCCTAATAACATTATCAATAGATATTAGTATCACTGTTTTAATAATAATGACAGTAGTCATATGATAATATATGTAGCATTACCACAGAACACTTGGATGACGTGAAATTATAACACTGAAAGAGCTTTGTAATTCAACACATAAACTAGTATTAGAACCAAGTATCCATACCTCCAGTAACTTGTTTCACAAGGAAGTACTTAGCATTCTAATTTTACATTGACGATGAATTGAAAGACACATGTACTCTTAACACATGTTGCCGTAGAATTTCTTACCTGCGGTCTGCACATGGAAACAGGATTCAAATGCCTTAGCTAAACATAGCTAAGTAAACTCCAGGGTACCTCGTAGGACCCCTTTGTCAACATACAAACAAACTGTCAGCACTTCATCAAGAACATCATAATAGCACAAACAATGTACAACATGTAATCATATTTAGAACTTAAGCAAATATATAAATTGTATTTCTTACGCATAATCATAAAAAGATCTTTTGTTAAGGAGATTAGCATCCGCTTAAATCTGAAATAGAAAATACAATTATATCATATTATTTGAGAAGTATGATGTGTTATCGTTTTTTAATTATCTTAGTTAAGAAATCTAATTAATTTATATATTCTGAATTAATGACTTTGATAATTATTGCTATTTTAAAAAAATTTAAATTTTGGTATTTTTCGGGATGTTACACAAAAGCTAAAAGAGACTTGTAACCTTTAAAATTCAAGCATAAAAAATTAACAAAAAATAAAATAACAATTCAAAAGGAGAAAGGAGAAAGCACAACGAACAAACATAAATGAAAATAACAATTTGGAGGGAGAACTGGCCAACATAAATGAATATAACATTTTGGATGGAGAACTAGCAAACATAAATTTAAATAATAGTTTGGAAAGGGAAATTATAGCAAACGAGCATTTTCTCACTCAATGGATATACCAATGTTTTTACAGATATATCAAAGCATTCAACATATAGACAACTGAATTAAATATTTTAAATAATACCTTGACTTCATATTTTTGCATTTTCTTTATCATAAACTGATCATCATGATAAAGATGAAAAACAAAATCATTCATGTATGGTGACATGACACAACCCTTATATAAGCTTTGGAAATATTACAAGGTGAAATATGAAATCTTGGTGGGAGTAGATATTTCGAGATATGAAACAAGCCCCTAAACACACCTTGGGTTCGCACATTATAGTTGCAATAAACTTCACACCACCTTCACACATAGACACTACTTATTAAAACACAAATCCGACTTCACACATAGTCAAATTCACACCATCTTCACAAAAATATTTTAAAAAAAATTAATTGCTCAACTATTACAATTTGTTATATATTGTAGTATACTCAATACCACTTATCATTTCTTATATATTACACATTGTAATTTAAAAATTGAACAAATCGTAAAAACCATTCCCTAAATTTGCTCACCAAACAAACTTATAAATACATGAAATAAAATCGTGATATATCAATTTTCCCTAACTTTGGGCACCAAACAGACTTGTAAATACATGAAAGAAAATCATTATATAACATTTTTTAAATATGAAACCTTGCAAAATGGCAAAATTTCACAAATATTTATAACAATTCCAATTCTTAAGGTTTGTCAAACTATATATTACGATACGATACAAATACCAAATTTTCATAATGACGACGTGGGTGCGTGGCCTATTTCCTGTGACCTATCTTTACAGCCTAAAAAGTTGGCTCAAACTATCTTTACAAGCCAAACAGATGGCTTGGACTGACGTTAAAGAAGATAAGCATCTCTCTTTTTCTTTTCTCCTTTGTTATCCATTTTTTTCCAAAAAAATGTAACTATATTCAAAAGAATATTGTTACATTTTGTAGATGCTATTATAGCAATTATTTCAATTTGAATATGCTACTATAAAATAATCAAAATATCAAATAAAAAAGGATCTTAAACAGAATCATAGTTCCAATCCATTGCATCCACTGTTTTTCAACCATAAAACCTGTTCTCCAACTTAGACATTTATCTGCTAGGCTATACGCTTGTTCTGTTTTCCAACTTAGACATTTATCTACTCAGCTAGATGCTTGTTCAGGCTAACCAATTCATGGAAAATGGGATGATAGTACTCCAGAATCTGTTCCAAGATTATATTTTTGCATTCCCAATCTCCATTAATTCACTCTTTCCTAGTGAGGACAACTCTCACAGTGCAACGTTTCCACAAATAGAAAGCACTTACTTTAGGTCCCAATCAGGTCCTATGAAGCTCTCTCTTTTTCGGATAGAGCTTTTATTTTCTCCATGGATATAACTTCCACAACTTTAGCTTCCTCAAGTTCTTTATAGGCAAATTGTTCTCTACTATCTATATTGTATTCATCTCAGCCTTTGCTTGTTAAGTTTCCAATTTATCTTTACATGATCCTTTATTCATAGATTTAGCTTCCTTCTTGGCAATCTCAGTTTCTATATTAATATGTTGCAGATCTGGAGAGAGAAGCATAGCAACATTTTGTTTCCTTTTAATCAACAACAATGGCAATTGCCAATTTTAATGTGACTTTATGAAGTTCAATATTCAGATATGCTGCTCTAGTTTCTTATTTTTCCTCTATCTCATTTATTTCAGTCAACTCCATCTTTTTGTGATCTAGTTTTTCCTTTAAAAAATCCATAGAATCCCTTAAAGAAGATCCTTCTTTGGTTACCTTCTTGAGATCTATTTTTGCATGCTCAAGCTCTAGAGTTTTTTATTCGAGTGAAGAACATGCAACAGAGTCTTGTTTCTTCTCCTTCTCAATCTCTTCCTTCACCTTCCAAATATTTTCATTTCCCTTACAAACCTCAGACTCTAAACTCTTTACTAAATGACTTTGTTTTGCAAGTTCTCCAGTATTGTTGTTGTGACGGCTAGTTTTCTTTCTAGATCCTTTTCCGCACCAAGATCTTGTAGAATAGCCAAATTTTGTTTTCTAATTTGTTCTATTGTTGTAGAAGCCTCCCTTGTTATGCCCCCCTCTCATCTATAATTGAAACATTTTCCTTATCTGCTTCCATACAAGCCCATTTAATAAGGGAATTAGATTCATGAGCTGCAACAATCTCCTTCTGAAGCTCCTTTCCCCTACTTGAATGTATTTTTACTTTAGTAATTGCATCATATACCTGTTTGAGGATTACTTTTATTTGACACAGGGCCATGATACTATAGATTCATCCTAACTCGATTTTATATATTACGTATAGACAAATATATTGTTTCTGTTTATGAACTACTTCATATAATCTCAGCATTCTTTGAAATATCTGGCCATCAAAATGAATGTTCAGGGTGCTAAGAATCTCAAACCAAAATAGCTTCTTCTAAAGATTCATGGAGTGTTTACAACATAGATTTCTATGAAGCCAAACATAACCGCATTGGCATTTATGCCCATATCATAAACCTGGGAATGTGAAACCTAAACTTCTATCATCTTACAAATATAACTATTATTGTAATGTAATATTGAGTAAGCTATCCAGTGAGAAAATAGCAAAAATGTCTGTACAAAAGAGTATGAATGCCTGCAAACTCTTATACATCAGCACAATTATCTAAAAATAATACTGCATGCAGAAATAGAAAACAAGCTACTCACCATAAGTGACATCTTCTTCAATTTATTCTTTCCAGAAAATTGCTTTAATCGAGATAATACAACTGGATCCAAAGATTAATTTGGAGAAACACCATCTTTACAAATCCATGGATGACCTTAAATGCATCACAATCTTGACATATAAGTACTTGTAACATTAAAGTATGGCATCTTCCAAAACCTTTTACTATTATGACACATTATGCAAAACAAGTTCATAGTTTCATACATAGAACTCCATGTGTGGTCAGGAGTTGGGATGGATTTGAATTAAGCATATTTATGATAAGATCCTTAGCATTCTCAAAATTTTCAATATAGCCTCATATCCCATAATTATGAGCATTGAATGCATCACCTCTATAATGAAGCATTGCGTGGGTTATTATCTGATGGGCACATGCATGCATGTTCAGCTGGTGAGGTGAGTTCATATCTTGGTGATTGTAGTTGATTGGTGCATAGTTAAAATTTCACCTTGAACCAAAGCCTACTATTAATTCAAGCCAGCCAACAATTAGTCAAGATCAATGACCTGTAAGGGGTTTGGTTTTTCAAGGCTGTAAAGCCATCCTGCCAGGTAGTCTTAGGGAACCTACCTAAAGGACCGACGGATACGAGCGAGCTGTCAACTCATTGGTCAAGTAAATATGATTAATTAATGATAGGGGATGACTTGTCATAGGCCCGTGACAGACGACGAAGGCTTGAGAGGCATCACCCCCTTAAAAACGCCTTAACATAATTACTTTTTAATATTAAACAAATCATTTTATAGTTTAAAATATTACATAATAATTTTATGGATTAAGACTACAAAAATAGTTATAAAAAATGTTAATTTTATTTTTTTTTAAGCAGTAGTTTAAGACTCTAACCTAACTTCCAATTGTTTTTTTTCATTGCTTAAAATGATTGGGTAGAAGTAATATTGACATTCAATTTAAATGACTTTTATCTATTTTGTAAGAAGAGTGGATGTGGAAAGGAAACTAAAATTGTTACACCAATAGGTGTTAGAATTAACACTTATTGATGTTGTTCTCTCCACTTTTGGGGATGGAGTTCGATCTCAAGAAGCCCAAAAATTCGGGAAGATTCATAGTAGTTGTCTTTGGTTAAGCAACCTAACTAACAAAAAAACATTATTACACATTGATTTTTAATGGTTTGCAGAAATGGTTATGGTGTCAATCAGTGATTAGTTACCCATGTCACCATTCATTGCATAACTACTTCCTTGGATGGATCATTTATTTGTTGTTATCCTTTCACTATGTTACACTTCTACAATCTATAGAGTTCCAGCAGGTCGTTTGGAAAAGAAGGGATAAAATTTTTCAAAAGGCCAAGTTTGCGGTTTTCCGTGTATGGTTGGCCATGGTCGGGCCCCTTGATTTTTCTCTTGGAAGTACTATGGCTTAGTGGCATTGTTGACTGCCCTTTATGGGGATTTTAGCCCAGGGGTTGGTGTTTGCGGCTTCCAGGCGTGGTCCATTGAGCCACATGACCACCATTTGTTTTATACCTTGAGGGTGACTATGTTTCATCTAGGGAGGTCATCCCTAGCCTATCAACCCTATCACACCCCACTTGGACCTTCTTTGCAGCGTTTTAGACCCCCTCTGACCAAATTTACCCTATAACGTCATCATGTTGATCAAGACTCGAGCTAAGGCAACGAGGGTGTTGAGGGACTTTTCTTATAACTATGGAGTTAGTGGGGGCATGATTTCCTCCTTAGGATCACTCTTGTCATTACAGTGAGGCCTTAGCTTACATATTTTAGCATTTTTTCATCATTTTATGCTAGTTTTAGGGTCTAGTCCCCAACATGTGGGTGGCATTCCCTATTTTGTCTTATTTTAGATTATTTTAGTATTTTTATTGTTTTAATTTTAAATTGACAAATTAAGACATGTAAGCTTGATAAAAAATTAAATATTGTGCTAGGATGGATATAAATATCCATTCCAAATTCATTTGTAAAGCATAAGACTTGGGATAAAACATCATTATGTTACTTTTTTACGCTTATTGGCTTCTTTGAGGGCCGGTGCAAGGTAATGATACCCAATTATGACACGTTAGCTGTAATGACATGCTGGAAAAACAGAAATATTATCATTAAAATGAATTATTAGAGGTACCTACAAAACTTTTTCGAATTAGGTATAAAAATATGAAAACGTAGAAAAATGGATGACCTTCCGAAATATATAACTTGTATTTATGGAAACGTGGTATAACCACCCCAAAATGTCATTATTTTAAGATGGTATGTTATTTTTTCTCTAAAACATAATGCACATGTTTTTGTTGGTCCACCTGTTTGTTATGTAAATTGTCAATTTATGAGGAAAAAAATATGTAGAGGCGTAGGCAACAGAAGAATCTTGTGCGGGGCTATTTTTCCAAAATTTTAAAAGTTAATTTTATATATTTTTCAAATTACGAAAGTCGGTAAATCCTTAAAACGACATGGTCAAGTGTTGGTCCACCATATCATGGTCTGAAAATAATCAAAAAAAATTATTTTCTTTTAGCTTGTAGGTATTCTTGTACTCTTGTGTGGGTTCTTTTCCGTTCTTGAAATAGGTAAGCCAATCAAAAGTTATAGGCCAAATAAATGACCTATTTTTTTTACAAATTTGACATGAGTGCAGTTAAAAATGAATTAAAAATAGAAAAAAAACAACAGATCTATTCCAAAAATATATAGTTAGAAACTGCACACAGAACTCGACAAGTGTGTGCAATTTCATCTATAGTGGACTAGTGGAGCATATGCAGAACTAGGTGTGAAAAACATGAAGTTACAGCATTTGATGTGTTCTTCCATAAACCAGACCGACCCTCAAGGTTTGGCAATCTGAAGCTAATTCCAAGCCTGCAAGGGCGCAAAAAAAAATTTGAATCCAAACACGCGCACGTGGATAGGTGCGCACGCGTTACTACAAGCACGCACACGGATAGGAGCGCACGCGTTACTAGAAGAGCGCATGCGTTGCTTCTTTCTCTATAAAATCTAATTTCCATTCCTAGACATAAAAGTTCCAAACTATTTTCATTCCCTATTTTTGTTGAATAAGATGAGATTGCCTCTAAGTTTGGGACCCCCCGCCTCTCTATAACCCCACCCCCCTCTTCCTATCCACCCAATCCCCCCCACTCTCTTCCACTCTATCCACCCTTATCAATGTCATCATCTTCATTATCTTCACCATCATCATTGTCATTGTCATCGCCATCATCTTCATGTTCTTCATCATCATCATCATCATCATCGTGTTCATCATCGTCATCACCATCTTCATCATCATCATCATCATCATGTTCATCATCGTCATCACCATCTTCATCATCATCATCATCATCATCTGCATCATCGTCATCATCATCGTCATCATCATCATCGTCATCGTCATCGTCATCACCATCTACATGATGATGACGATGATGATGATGACGATGATGAAGATGATGATGATGATGATGATGATGATGATGGCGATGACGAAGATGATGATGATGATGATGATGAAGATGATGACACTGATGATGATGATGATGATGACGATGATGATGATGACGATGATGATGAAGATGATGATGGTGGTGCTGATGATGACGACAACGATGATGATGATGATGATGAAGATGGTCATGATGATGATGATGGAGATGATGATGATGAGGATGAAGATGGTGATGACGACCATGACGATGATGATGATGATGATGAAGATGGTGATGACGACGATGAGGATGATGATGATGATGTTGATGATGATGAGGAAGAGGGTGATGACGATGATGACGACGACGACGATGATGATGATGATGATGATGATGATGATGATGATGATGATTATGATGATGATGATGATGATGACGATGAATATGATGATGATGATGAAGATGAAGATGATGATGACGACGATGATGATTATGAAGATGATGACGACAATGATGATGATGATGATGATGATGAAGATGGTGATGATGATGATGAAGATGAGGATGAAGAAGTTGATGATGATGATGATGATGATGATGATGACGAATATGATGATGATGATGATGATGATGAAGATGATGATGATGATGAAGACCATGAAGATGATGGTGATGATGACGACGATGATGATGATGAATATGATCATCTCATGGTCTTCACCATCATCTTCATGGTATCCACCATCATCTTCATGGCCATCATCATCATCGTCATCATCATCATCATATTCGTCATCATCATCATCATCATCATCATCTTCATCACCATCATCATCATCCTCATCATCATCATCCTCATCATCATCGTCCTCATCTTCATCATCATCATCGTCATCACCATCATCTTCATCGTCTTCATCATCATCACCACCATCATCGTCCTCATCATCATCGTCGTCCTCATCTTCATCATCATTTTCATCGTCCTCCTCTTCATCATCATTGTCATCTCCCTCTTCCTCATCAACATCTTCATCTTCATCATGATAAAGATGATGATGATGATGAAGATGAAGACAAAGATGATGGTGATTAAGATAATGAAGATGAAGATGATGATGATGATGATGAATATGAAGATGATGATGATGAAGATGAAGATGAAGATGATGGTGATGAAGATGATGAAGATGAAGATGATGATGATGATGATGATGAAGATGACGACGATGATGGTGATGACAATGATGATGGTGATGACGATGATGATGAGGAAGAGGGTGATTATGATGATGAAGATCATGATGAGGAAGAGGGTGATGATGATGATGATGAAGATGATGATGATGATGATGATGAAGTTGGTGATGACGATGACGATGATGATGATGTTGATGTTGATGATGAAGATCGTGATGAAGATGTTGATGATGGTGATGAGGATGATTGTGATGAAGATGATGATGATAGTGGTGATGAAGTGGTGATGACAATGGCGATGATGATGATGATGATAGTGATGATGATGACGATGATGATGATGAAAATGACAAAGATGATGATGATGATGATGAGGATTATGATGATGATGATGACGAGGATGATGACGAATATCATCATCATCATCGTCGTCATCATCATCATCACCATCATCATCATCATCATCATCTTATATCCTCCTTATATCATAAATTAGAGAATCTCCTTATGATGACGAAGACGATTTAAATGATGAAGATGAAGATGATGATGACATCATCATCATATTTCTCATCATCATCATCATCATCTTCTTCTTCTTCTTCGTCCTCATATTCATCATCATCATAATCATCATTGTCATCATCACCATCTTATCATCATCCATCATCATCATCGTCATCACCCTATTCCTCATCATCATCTTCATCATCATCATCTTCCTCATCACCCTCTTCCTCATTATCATCTTCTTCCTCATCATCATCATCGTCATCACCATCATCTTCATCGTCATCATCATCATCATCATCATCATCATCATCATCTCACACTAGTAATGATTCAACAAAATTAGAGAAGCTCCTTATATCATCATCATCATCATCTTCTTCATCATCTTAATCATCATGATCATCATCATCATCACCATCATCATCACCATCATCTTCATCATATTTATCATCATCATCATCATCACCATCATCACCATCATCAACATCTTCATCGTCATCATCATCATCATCGTCGTCGTCAACATCTTCATCATCATCACCATCATCAACATCTTCATCATCATCACCAACATCATCATCATCAACCTATGTCCTCCTTATATCCAAACTTAGAGAAGCTCCTTATGATGATGAAGACGATTTGATCATCATCATCATCATCATCATCATCTCCATCATCATCATCTTCATCATCATCATCATCATCATCATCATCTTCGTCCTCCTCTTCATCATCATTGTCATCTCCCCCTTCCTCATCAACATGGTTGGAGAATGGATGTAAGTTTCATGGAGAGAGAATAAGAGCTTCAAGTGTTTGTTGAAGTTTGATATTCGGGGCATCAAAGGGCTCAAGGACAAAACAATATGATCTAGAGAGGAGCCAAATGTGCACATGCAGCTGAATGAATTTTTGATGATGCGCATAAAGATGTTGTAGATCTGTGATGGATGTGCAAGTAATGAAAGGAAGAAATACTGAAGTATGTGCAAGTGCTTGATGTTTTGAAGGAAAACATTACAGTCAGCACATCGTTAGTCTTAGATGTATTAGATACAGAGGTGCAGAGACAAAACTGAAGTTTATCACACAATGTGCAGATGTCTAACTGATGCATATGAATAGAAGTGAAAGTGTGCGAAGTTGAGTAGACCATCTGATGCGCGACGGCGGAACAATAGCAGGATCCAACATGCACATCATGAAGCAGATGATCTGAGACAAGTGGGTTAAACGAAACGGAAAAATGATTTAATGCACAGGATGTCGCGGATTGTCTAAGAAACTGTAGCACTTAAACAGAACATACCCAACAGTAAGTGCGCATTTCTATCTGTTACTAGTGATTTATTTTAGAACAACAAACTATCAATTGAAAGCACAGTATCAGTTGGTCATTGCAGTGACACAATTAGCAGAACATAGAGATAATCAGTGACACCGACTAAAGTATTAGTGAGCACACAAAACATGAAGTAAGTCATTAGTAGAAGTGTGATTTGAGAGGAATGGGAATTCAAGTGAAGTATGTAGCTCAGTGAGAGAGTATAGAAGGTAGCACACAATAGAATATAATTAGAATATCAAAAGTGTGCACGGAGTTGAATTTCAGTACGAAGGAAACATACATTGGACATCAAGGCGGTCGGACGGGGCAAGGAGACAGGGAGTTGGAGCTTCCTTCAGGTTGGTGCATGTAAAACAACAAGGAGACAGGGGGTCAGTGCCTCCTTCCAGTTGGTGCTGGAGAAACACAGGGAGTTGTAGCTTCCTTCAGGCTAGAGCCTGTAAAAACAGGGGGTTGGTACCTCCTTCCAGTAGATGCTGGTAAACACAGGAATTTCGTGCTTCCTTGAATGTATTCTTTCTCATTATAAGAAGCATTCCATGGTTTTCTCCCGTTTGGGTTTCCACATAAAAATCATGTGTTGTTTATGTTTGTCCATATATGTGTGGATGTTTATTTACTGATTCATAACTGAAGATAAATATTAAGTAAAGGCTAATTTGTTAAAGAAGTTAAAAACTGTTGATAACTATGCTAATATCGATTCATCCCCCCTCTCAGTATTAAATCGATTCCAACATCATTCTCTCCTAAAAATCAATTTTATTAATATTTTGAGATATTTTGGACAAGGAAGGCGCATTAGTGGTGGAATGAGTCTAAATGTGTGGTGTAACTCCTATCCAAGGTGGAAGGAATCCTATCATGGAGGAATCTGATGGGTTGTAACTACCTGGGCTAAAAATAGCAAATCTATGACAACCTATGACATATATGACAACTTATGACAAGAATCAGGTCTTGTGATAGGTTATGACAACTTATGACAACCTATGACATGTTTCAGGTCCTAAATTTATCCAAGGAGGGCCCTAGAGGAGAAGGGTGGGCCCATATGTTAATGTAACTTCCCCAAAATCAAGCTAAGCCTTTGAAATTCAAATTTCCATGGTAGATGGAGTTATTATTTGGACAAACAAAATTATAGAGGAATAAAATGAGTTCCGATGTGTCATTCTCTCATAAAAATAACATTTATTAATATTTTATTGAATATTTGTGAGAGAATTCTAGAATGAGAGGGAAATGCTCCATGGAGATTTATAAAAGAGATGAAGACACAAGTGAAAGAGATTTTGGTCATTTTAAATTTTGGTATTGGAGATCCATTGAGCTTCTCGAGCTTGGTAGGAGTGCCCCTTTCATTTTGGAACTAGTTTCGGTGGTGAAAGATTTCACCCTAGCTAGTAGAGAGGAGGAGATCAGCCAGATCTCTTCATTGTGCTTCATTGCAGTTGATTATTGAGAGGAGAAATCACTTTCATATTTCTATATATATATTTATTGTAGTGTACATGTTCATCTATATTAGTGTGGTTGAATTCCTATCATTTGGAGTTTCTTTCTATTGATTTAGAGCTTGAACCAGTGTTGGTGGGATGAAATGGTGGTTCTAGTTTCGATACTTCTGAGCATTTTTGGGACGTGAGACATATTCTATTGCATTCATATAATAATTTACAATGGAAAAAAAAATTGCTTCACTCAAAAAGGTTTATGTATGCCCTGGATATCATCATTTTACTAAATCTACTATATCTGGCATCTCTTCTGGTGGAGGGACGCACCACTACTTTTCTATATCTATATTTCTTGGATTTCAAGATTCTGTAAGAGCCATATATTTTTGTAATCAGTATATTTACTGTATCCATACATTCATAATAAATAATTATGGATCTTTTCATCATATGGTGTTCAATGTTCAAGTTTATGGGTGATTTATGTGCAAATCTGCTAGTATGGTTAAGTAATCTTAAGACAATATGTATTAAAGTTTCATATAAGCTCCCTAAATTATGTTATTAATTTATTTGTGTTTATTTGGGAGTGTCATGTCGAATTGAAGCTATGTGTTAATACTTGGGCTGATTATGAAGTGTTTGGTTCAAGTTGAAAAACTAGTATTCCAATGTGGGGGAAATCAAGCTAGTTTCTCACTAGTCTTGAGAGGGTGTCTTTCATACTTATTTGGAAGTTATATGGAGTATATCAGTAGGTTAAATATTTTTATTTGAGTCTATTTGGTTCCATTAAATTTATATTGGGATAATTCGAGTTGCTCTGGTAGTGTTTGGGAAGAGTTGGAAACCATGTGTTCAATGTGGCCAAAATTGAGCTTCCAATTTTATATCATATCTGATTTGGGACACATATAAGTGGAATATAAACACATTTATGAGATTCACACCTTTAATGGACATTATAAATACACATACATTCCATTTTTGTTGAACGAGAACATCTCATAAGCCTTCATAAGCCACTGTTTGGGAAAGCGTTGAAAATCAACATAATTAAAGTTGGAACCTTGGAGATAATATTCCTAAGTTCTGATTGGGCACATTACAGTGGTATTAAAGCATGGTCCTTTCACCTATGCATTGTATCATCCATTGAAGAATAAAATTGCATCCATGTCCTACTTTGATGATGATTTTTATGAGTTGTATGAGGATGATGAGCAATATGATGATGACTATGATGAGCAATATGAAGAATACTACAGACAGTATGAGGAAGAAAATGTCCAAGAGGTACCTTCTACAAGTATCTCCCATCATATCACATTTTTAGGGATAAATTATGTTTATTCTTATAGCCATATGTATGGAGAAGATGCATGTTCCACAGTTAAAGATCAACCTACTTGTGAAAAGAGCAGCAAAATATTCGAAGCTTCATTGGATGCATGTGTTTCCTACTTGATGAGAATTTTTGGATCTTCTTCAAAAATAATCTCCAAATATCTTTATCCTAAGGAAACTAAGGGGAAATATGCATCAGCTTGCTTGAAGGAGCACAAACAAAGTACTTCTCAGAGCAAAGGAGAAGAAAGCAGGACAAGGATGAGCATCTCAAATCCACACTCAATCATTGAAGAGGATCATCCAGAGACACTTATTGATGGGTGTCATGATGTGGTACCTACTTATGGGTACCAATATTGCATGGATACATATATTAATGTATTTCCATCCCTCTATATTGGTGACATAGATATCAGCCTTGATGAGGTTGTGCAACAGAAAAACTAGGACACGAGATCCATATTGAATAAAAAGATATATTATTGAATTGATAAGATGCTTAACTCTTTACAAGAGCTTGCCTTTTATAAGGTTTGAGCATTCTTAAGAAGGGTTACGTCCCAAATGTGCATTTTGACATTTTTGCATAGAACTGGTTTTCCTTCAGAAGAGATAGAACCTCTTCTAGATGCATCAAATGTTCTTTCCATGTCTTGCTATATATAAGGATGTCATCGAAGAATACTAACACAAATTTCCTTAGGTATGGCTGAAATAGTTCATTCATAGTTGCCTGGAATGTGGCAGGGGCATTAGTTAACCCAAAAGGCATTACTTTGAATTCATAATGTCCTTCATGAGTTTGGAAAGCAGTCTTTGCGATATCCTCTAATCTGACCCTGATTTGATAGTACCCTGACCTTAAATCGAGTTTCGAAAAATATTTTGCGTCATGGAGTTCATCCAGCATGTCATCGATGAAGGGGATTGGAAACTTGTTCTTAATTGTTATTTTGTTTAATCCTCTATAATCTATACATAATCTAAATGATCCATCCTTCTTCCGTACTAGTACGACTGGAGCTGCATAAGGGCTTCTACTCTTGGTGATGACACCACAATTCAGTAGATCTTGAACCAACCTTTCTATTTCTATTTTGTGGTGGTGGGGATACCTATATGGTTTAACCTTGACAGGATTTGACCCCGTTTTAATCTCGATTATGTGTTCTATACTCCTTTCTGGTGGTAGCTGCATGGGTAAGTCTTGAAATATGTGTTCATGTTTCTGGAGTAATTTTTGGATTTCCTTTTTGAACTCATTTGGTTCCTCCTCTTTTCCTTCCAGTTGATGACATTGTATTACGTATGCTGATGCCCCTTTTCGAATGAGTTTTTCCATATGCTAAGATGAAACTACTTGTGTGTTTGGTGGATGAAAACCATATAGCTTAAAATTTTTCCCTTGCCACTTAAACTTGATGAAATGTTTTTGATGATTGGCAGAATATGTTCCCAATGTTTGTAACCATTGGACTCCCAAAACGATGTCTACTCCTCCCAATGGTAAGGTGTAGAGTTCTGATTCCAGTTCGAAGTCTTGTATTTGAAGTCTCACCTTGTGGCACTTTCCAACTTTTTCGATCTTCTTGCCATCTGCAACCATCACCTTCATGTCTGGAACTAGATGTACGAACAACTTGAGTTTTCGTGCCACTCTTATATCAAGAAAGTTGTGAGTGCTTCCAGTGTCTACTAGCACTGTAACATTCTCATTTTTTATATGCCCTTTTAACTTGAGAGTCTGTGGTTGACTAATGCCTGTCATGGCTGCTAGGGAGATTTTGGGGGTCTCGTCGTTCCTGGTTGCCATATTTGCCGTTTCCTCCTCTTCATCTTCTGGCTCTTCTTCTTCTTCTTCTTCTGATTCACTATTCTCCTCTGCTTCACAAGTATATAATTTCTTTGAGCTGTCCTCGGGGCGACACCTATGCTTAGGATTCCATTTGTCTCCACATCGTCGACATTTTCCTTCCCTCATTCGTTGATTCTCGAGACTCTTCCTATCGTCCCTTCTAGGCGGAGGGATGTATTTGTTTGTATCATCCTCTGGAGTCAACTGGATGTTTCTTTGTGAGTATGACTTCCCTTTATTTGATTGGAAACTGTCAAATTTGGCCTTGGCTGCTTTTGCTTTTCGTCTTGCTGCCTCGACATTCATTATGTCATGCATCTTTAAATCTTTTTGTATGTATGGTTTTAGTCCTCCCAAGTAGGTTTCCAACCGTTGTTTGTCGGATAGCCCAAATAGTCTGGTAGCGAGGGATTCCCATTGATGCGTGAATTCTTCGACGCTTCCCCTTTGTTGTAATCTGGTAAGTTTTGAGAAGAATTCATCTTCTGTGATTCCTTGAAACCTTTTTAAGAAATCATTCTTGAATAAGTTCCAAGTGTATGCGAAGTTGTCTCCATTCCACCACATATACCAGTTGTAGGCATATCCTTCAAGGTGCATTGAAGCATACTTGACCTTTTCTTCATCCATTGTAATGTTATATATGTCGAAATACTCTTCTGCTTTATTCAACCAAGCGACACATTGGTCTTCTCCTCCGTTATATTTCGTCATTTCTATTTTTACTCTCAGCGGGTACATTATGAATGGTTGGTATTGAGTACCTTTCGTCCTGTTGTGTTCTGGTGACTCAGAATTGGAAGATGGGGTAACCGACATATCCGAGCCATGTTGTTTATGATTTTTTTCCTTATCATCCATTTTTTGTAATATTGCCTGGATACCTTTCTGGCTCTCAGTCACTTTTTGGTCTAACATTTTTTGTTCCTTGCTCATAATGTCGAACTTGTCGTCTATTTTCTGCTCCATTACCTGAATGACTTCATCCTTAATTTCTTTCTTAAGTGCTTCCTGGCTCTTGGTGATCATTTCCTTGAAGGTTCGGAAATCCTTCTCTATTTTCTCCATTTGGTCTCTTAACTCTGTCGTCATGCTTCTTAGGTGTGGTGGTGAATAATTGGACGCAATTTTGGCTTAGGAGGGGTGGAAAATGAAAATGACTTGGAAAAAGTTGAATTACTATAATTTTTCTTTTTGTGGTAAAAAAAAAATATAATAAATATTATATTAATATATATATATTTTTTTTTATTTAAGAATTTTCTAATAAAAATCAATATTAATTTATTTTTTTTAAATTAGGGTTTGAGGGAGTTTACGTGGAGAAATTGGGAAGGTTGGCGGAAGAGCAAATGGAGGAAGGTGGAAGGTGTGCGCAGAGAGAGGAGGGGATGGACGTGGAGTGGGAGCAGCGCGGAGTTGCGTGGGGGTAGAGGAGTAGGCGCAGGGTGTGGTGGAAGTGGAGCGGGAGGTAGATTTGTGGAGGGAAGTGTTGGTGTGAGGACACGCTGGTGTGGGTGGAGGACGGTGGATGGACGAAGGTGGAGGTAGGGTGAATCCGGAGTCAGGGGTTGCTCGCAGTGAAAAGGGTGATCAGCGGGAGCAGGGCGTGAGCGTGATGAGGAGGATGGAAGCGAGGAGGTTGCATGGAAGGAGGTGAGGCAGGAAGGGAACTGGGAGGCAGAACTATGCGTTGGCGCGGGATTTGGAGTGGAGTGGGGAGGGAGCAGAGCGGAGTGGAGTGAGGAGAATGGCAGCGCGGGGCTGGAGGTGTTGTGTAGGCGGGAGTAGAAGGTGCGAAGGGAAAAGACGAGGATGGAAGGGAAGGGTAGAGCGGAGGTGGTGGAGGGAGAGCGTGGCAGCGAGGCTGAGCGTGGGCAAGAGCGGAGGGTGATAGGTGCGTGGGAATGGGTGTGGAGGAATGGTGTGGAGGGATATGGAAAGGGTTGGACGTGGGATGATGAAGGAGAGGTGCGGAAGGGAGTAGCCTGAACAAGTGATGTATGGAGGAATGGGAGAATTAATGGGTGTTGGAGCAGCCGACGTCGCTTCGAACCACGAGCAGAACTTGACCACGAGCAACTATAGAGTGCACCACCACGAATTTGGCTCTGATACCAAATGCAATAGAAAAACTAGGACACGAGATCCATATTGAATAAAAAGATATATTATTGAATTGATAAGATGCTTAACGCTTTACAAGAGCTCACCTTTTATAAGGTTTGAGCATTCTTAAGAAGGGTTACGTCCCTTCAATTAAACTAATTAATAATTTACTGATTAATTTAATACAATATTTAATATTCATAGCAGGTTGTTGCAAGTCCCAACTCGATTGAGCATGAAGAAGAAGACCTTGTAGCAGCAAAATATGAACCAAGATCAGCTTTACAGTCACCACTTGAGCTTCCTTGTGAAGTTGATCCCAAGAAAAAAGAAGAAGAGGTTAGCTCTCATGAACCGTCCTTCATTGAAGGGTCTTTGAATATGAGTGAAAGGAAGATCTATGAGGCCCTTAGCATACTCCATGACACTCAAGCATTGGTGTCAAATTCTTGTTGGAGAGTTTCTTCATTGGAGGAGCCATCCTTCCTTGAAGACATCGAGAAGATTCAAAAAGTAATGTGCAACATCAAATTTAATTTCATTTCTTTGATTTTTGATAGAAACAATTTGGTTGAGCTTAATGAATAGTTACATGAGGCATACTTGAATAATAATGAGGATATTCATAAGCTCAAAATTCAAAATGAGCAACTTCTTGAGAGGTTGCAAGATACTTGTTCTTCCTCCTATGTTTCAAATTGTCATATGGTAGATTGCTTGGAGGATTCTCATGACATGATGGATCATGAGAAACATGGCGATTTGCATGAGTTTAATGTGTTTGAAGATGAGCTTGATGAGAGCCAAGCACTTGTTGTGGTGGAAAGGAACTAGAGTTGCCTCTTGATGATGGTTATAGAATTTTTGAAGAAGTGTATGATTCCACTACCTTGGAACCAACCTATGGGGAAAGTTTTGCACTTTTGAAGGAGGTGCGTGATTCTACCCCTATGGAGCCTTCACATGATGAAAATTTTGCACTTTCTGATATTTGGTTGAGTTGGTTCATTCTCCTACATACTACACTTCCACATTTTGCAGCATTCATCATAATGAAGTATGGGTGAAAGGTTTATTTCTTATGGTTCCACATGAGGAGTATGAAACTCATATCTCTCCTTTTGATGATTACATGACTAGAGCATCCTTTGTTACCTTATGGTGATACACATCTTCATGGATGCACATATGGTACTCCTTTGAGCCCCTTGAAGGATCATTGTTCTCTTTGCTCCTTACTTGATGGGAGAGTTCCTTCATCCATTGTTTGGGTGAAAGGCCACATGGAAGAATTACTTGACACCTCCCAGACATCCTTGGAGCAGCATCCATTTCTCTCATTTGATGACTCTCACATTCATGGATGTATTGATGAGACTTCTGTGAGCCACTTGAAGTCACCTTGTTTTCTCTGCTCCTTACTTGGTTCAAATTTTGGTGGAGGTTCTTCATTCACTTCTTGGATGAAAGAACACATGGCTGATTATTTTGATGCATCTTACATTCTTTTGTATCAACATTATAGGGCATGGGATCCTCACATATTTCATTGGCGCAGATTTGATATGATACTTGATGCTTGTGTGTATGGGGCACATGATGATCTGTTTGCTTGGATGGACAAACACTAGGTGGATTCTTTATTGCAAAATCTCTTCGGTATATCATTGTATGATTGTATTATGTTTCATGATGACATACCTCTCTATGTATTTCTGATGTATGGGATTATACACATTAGATCATGGGATCCTGAAATCCTTCACATTGATGTATTGTTCTATATTGAAGGAATGCACCAGCTATGGGATCCCTACATTCCTCGGAGTGACAAGATGCTACAGGTGACAGTGGTGATGTTTGGAGGAGTGCAGCACAAAAAGTGGGATCTCGGTATTGTTGGGTTCAAGTGTCTTAGACACTATACATTTCCTAGGTTCATTTGGGACCCTGGGATCATTTTGGGACTCAATTGTTTCAGTTGGGTTGTTGGCAGGATAGTTGGGGATATGGAGCTATCTCTAGAGGGGATGATTATGATCAGAGTTTTACAGCAGTAGCAGGGTGGTTTCCTTTTGGATATTAGTTGGGGATCTTAGAGTTACAATGCAAGGCATGTTTTTAGCAGTAGACCCAGAGTTGAGAGACAATTTTTTATTTCATATGATGAGATTCTTAGTAGACCAGTTGTTGGGGATTTGATTGAGTGGTTGTAGTATAGATTCACTCTTCTTATTGGCATTGGTCAAGAGTTTTCCTATGTCGGTACCTTGCAGAACCATACATTGAGCGGAGTGTACTTCACCCCCTTTCGATTGGGATGGAACCATGGCATCATTTTCAACCTTACTACAGTTCATATTGTGGGATGTAGAGTTGATGACTTGGTCCACTTGAAATTGAATCCTTATGAAAAGTCATCACTAAGGAAGGGGGAAACAAAATCAATGAGCATAAGTAGGGGAAGAAGAAGAAGTATTACCAGTCCCAAGTTTAAATTGCTCGAGGACAAGCAATCTTGGGTGGGGAGGATTGTAATGTCCCCAAATTTTTTACTATGGACCACTCCACTACTAGGGAATTCAATGGTCTAAATTCACTTGGACAAATTAAACAAGAATATTAAAGTAGTGAATTGGGGTCATGAGGCACTATTGCAAACCAAGCTCCAAGGGAAAATTTTATAGTGCAAGGAATCATTCTCTCCTTGGAATCAATTTTATTAATATTTTGAGATAATTTGTACAAGGAGGGCGCATTAGTGGTGGAATGAGTCTAAATGTGTGGTGTAAATCCTATCCAAGGTGGAAGGAATCCTATCATGGAGGAATCTCATGGGTTGTAACTCCTCGGGCTAAAAATAGCAAATCTATGAAAACCTATGACATCTATGACAACTTATGACAAGAATCAAGTCCTATGATAGGTTATGACAACTTATGACAACCTATGACATGTTGCAGTTCCTAAATTTAACCAAGGAGGGCGCTAGAGGAGAAGGGTGGGCCCACATGTTAATATAACTTCCCCAAAATCAAGCTAAGTTTCTCAAATTCAAATTTTCAAGGTAGATGGATTTATTATTTGGCCAAATAAAATTAGAGAGGAATTAAATGAGTCCCAATGTGTCATTCTCTCATAAAAATAGCATTTATTCATATTTTATTGAATATTTGTGAGAGAATTCTAGAATGAGGGGGAAATGCTCCATGAAGATTTATAAAAGGGATGAAGACACAAGTGAAAGATACTTTGGTCATTTGGATTTTGGTGTTGGAAATCCATTTAGATTCTCAAGCTTGGGAGATGTGCCCCTTGCATTTTTGAACTAGTTTCGGTGGTGAAAGATTCCACCCTAGCTAGTAAAGAGGAGGAGATCATCAAGATCTCTTCATTGTCCTTCATTGCGGCTGATTATTGAGAGGAGAAATAAATTTAAGATTTATCTACAAATATTTATTGTAGGTTATATGCTCATCTACTGTAGTGGGGTCGAATCCCTATCATTTGGAGTTTCTTTCTATTGATTTAGAGCTTGGACCAATGTTGGTGTGCCGAAATGGTCGTTTTGGTTTCAATACTTATGAGCATTTATGGGATGTGAGATTTATTCCATTGCATTCAAATCATCATTTCCAGTGGAAAACACTTTTTTTTCACTCAAAAAGGTTTCTGTGTGCCCGAGATATCATCATTTTACTAAATCTACTATATCTGGCATCTCTTCTTGTGGAGGGGTGCACCACTACTTTTCTATCTCTATATTTCTTGGATTTTGAGATTCTTTAAGAGACATATATTGTTTTAATCAATATATTTATTGTCTCCATACATTCATAATAAATATTTACAAATCTTTTCATCATATGGTGTTCAATTTTCAAGTTTATGGGTGATTTATGTGCAAATCTGCTAGTATAGTTAAGCAATCTTAAGACAATGTGTATTAAAGTTTCAAATCATCTCCCTGAAGTCTATTATTAAGTTATTTGTGTTTATTTGGGAGTTTCATGGTCTAATTGGATCTTTTTTGGAAGACTTGGGCTGATTAGGAAGTGTTTGGGTCAAGTTGAAAAACTAGTATTCCAATGTGGGGGAAATCGAGCTAATTTCTCACTAGTCTTGAGAGGGTGTCTTTCATACTTCTTTGGAAGTTGTATGTATTCTATCAGTGTGTCAGATAGTTTTTATTGAGTCTATTTGAGTCCATTAAATTGATATTGGGAGAATTTGAGTTGCTTTGGTAGTGTTTGGGAAGAGTTGGAAACCATGTGTTCAGTGTGGCCAAAATTGAACTAGTGTTCCTAGTTTCTTTACCAGCTTCCAATTTTATATCATATCTGATTTGGGACACATATAAATGGACTCTAAACACATTGATGAGTTTCACACCTTTAACGGACATCATAAATACACATACACTCCACTGTTGTTGAACGAGAACATCTCATAAGCCTTCATAAGCCACTATTTGGGAGAAAGCTGAAAATCAACATAATTAAATTTGGAACCTTGGAGATAGTATTCCTAATTTCTGATTGGGCACATTACATTTTTTAGTCATCTTTGCAAGGAATTATGGAAAATGTTGGAGTGAAAGCTACAATACTAAATTGCTTTCCACCCTCAAACCAAATGGCCAAACTGAGGTGATGAATGGCACCTTGGTCCAACTACTATAGGTAGCCTATTCCAAAAATAGGTAGTGGGATGAGGCATTACACATAGTGAAAAATTGTCATAACAAACCAATGCACTCTATCATGTGTTATTCTCCTTTTTAAGTGTGTTATGGGTACCAACCAACCACCCATTTTGAGTTCCCAACCACCTTACCAGCTCCTACTTTGCAACAACAACTCAATGCCCAAAAGCAAACTACCAAATTTGTGAAAGATCTAGTGCATATTCATATCTAGGTACACAATGCAATTCAAAGTAGTCAATCACAAATCAAGATTCTATGTGGTCGTCATTGTATCCATGCATCCTTCTAGGTTGATGATAATGTATGGTTATATCTTCAAAAAAAACACTTTTAGAAGGGAGCTAAACATCAGAAGCTTCATCCACTTTATTATGGCCCATATCAGATTTTGCAACAAGTCAATGAAAGTTCTTCAAATATGAGCTTCCACCACAACTGGGTATTCATCAAGTAGTTATTTCTCCTAGCTCAATCTATGTGAGCCTTCCCAACTGGACAAGGGCATTCCCATCTCTTATCCAATGAACAACATTCTAGATTTCTAACCACGACTATACATTGATACCTTGTTGGAGGTGTACCACAAATCACTCATCATGGTATTATCCCTACATACATCATGGGAAATAAGGGTAAATTGCTTACCCAAGCTAAATGGTTTTTGCAAGATTAATTTACTACTCATTTCCCCCAACTTGTTTTTGCAAGAGGGGACACATGCATCTTCAAACAAGGAGGGAGGAAATGATATGAATTCCAAGAGAGACGTTGGAGGATAGTAGTGCTATAGCATAACTAGCATAGATCCATCTTAAACCCAGATCTATCAAGCACCGAGAGGGATCCAATTTCTTGAGGTGTAATTTTTTTTTAATTTAAACTCAAAAAAATTGATCTCTCTTGGTTGATAGATCCAGGTTTAAGTTTCAAGTTTTTATTTTATAGAAGAACATTGATTTTTTAATTACTTTTTATAATTTTTTTATTTTATGAGTCAACATGGATTTTTTTTAAATACTTTCCATCATTTTTTAGCATGAACGTTACAACATCTCCCTCATACTGGGGCTGTAGAGCACCTTGCTCCTTTCGGTGCAATGAATTTTTTTAATTATTTATTTATTATTTTGTTAGGCTCGAACGTTGCAACATCTCCCTCATACTAGGTTGTAGAGCACCTTGCTCCTCTCAGTACAATACAACATTTAAAAAGTAATTGTATTTTATTAATATTAAAATAAAGGAGTTGGCATGTTCAAAACAACTACCCCATTTTGAATATCCCTATGAAAGAAGACTCTAAATCCGTAAGAAATCACTTTTTGAGTTAATAGAAGTGTTAATTTTACACTCTTTATTATGCGTATATATCATTACCATGATGGTCGAAATTTTAGAACTTTTGTATCATTAGAATTTAAAATAAATTCATCTTTTCAAATTTATTTTTTTTCAAAATAAAAGATGATTAAGAAAATCCCCAAAATAAATTAGTGATAAACTAACAATGTAAAATATAGTGCTCAGCTATTAAATTATGTAATAATGATGCAAAAATAGACCATTTTTAATACATTAGTGAAGTATATAGAAAGTATATAGAAATTATTTTTAAACTTTAAAAACAAGTTGTTAATTATTTTAATATTTTTTATATATCATTTTTATTTTTTTATCATTATAATATTTTGCTTTGTTTTCAATTTTGATTTGAAAACATATATTCATAATACACCATCAACAAATATTATTTATAAATAAATGATATGATTATTACATCAACATTTTATTATTTATATCATGTTTTACACACTCAATCTACCATTTACAATATAAAAACCATAGATGTTATCTGCAACATATAATGTTGGTTAATTATTTTTATATTTTTTATATTTTTTTATTTTTATATTTTTACCATTATAATATTTTGCTTTGTTTTCTATTTCAAAACATATATTTATAATACAAAATCAAAAAATATTATTTATAAGTAAATGATATAATTTTTTTTTCATTGTAACATGTCATGGGGAAACCCAGGTATTTCCCCTCATTTTGAAGATGATTCGCTCACAACTTGTAACACTCAACCACTTAAGCTATCCCACCGCCCTAAGTAAATGATATGATTATTACATCAATATTTTATTGTTTATATCATGTTCTACACACTCAACCCTCCATTTACAATATAAATATCATAAATGTTATTTACAAGCAAAGAATATGATTATTGAAACTTTGTTTTATTCTTCAATACACAATGTTATCATATAGTGTCTTTTCTTAGAGTAGAATGAACTTTTATATTAGTTAGGGAATTGATATTCTCCATACAACATTTGTGTTTTAGGTAACATCACCCAATTTCTAGCTTTATCCCATAGTATCATCATACTTACAACTCCACCAAATCCAATCCCCATTCCCAACCCCAATGCAATCAATGAAACATGTTCATCCACACAACTCATCCACCCACACCCTTTACTAACATTAAGGCTTGTATTTTGTTTTTGATTCCCTTTACATGCTTGTAAGGGATTACCACATAAGCACTTGTTCCTTTGAAATGATGTTGGATTGAAAGTGTCGAATTGCGTTCCTTTTGGGATATGCTCATAAAGTCTATTAGATGAAACATCCAGATACTCTAACTTTGTTAATGTAGAAAGATCTTGGGGAATCATTCCACTCAAATTATTTTTGGATAAGTCTAACTCCTCCAAAGTATATATCTGACTAAGAGATACAGGGATTCTCCCTTCTAATTGGTTTCCAGATAAATTGAGCAACCTCATGCCACTCAAACTTCCCATGCTTTAAGGTATTTCTCCAATAAGATTATTACTAGACATGTCAAATATCATGTTCGTTGGCAACACATATGTCAAAGTAAGCTCAGCGCCCTTCATTAAGATATCTATACCATCACCTAGTGTATCACTATTGACTTGTGAAGAGTTAAGAATTTTGAATCCATCAAGTCCTTCAAGATTGGATGATATCATTCCATTGAATTTATTGTTAGATAAATCTAACACTTGCAACTTGTGGAGAGTTGTGATCCATTGAGGAACACAATCATGGAACTTATTATAACCAATGCTTAAAACTCTTTAATTATAAAAAAAAAAAAGTAACTTGGTAACTCTCATGTTAATCCATTTTTGCTCAAATCTATCATTTGAAGCTGGGTACAGTTGGCTAATGATTTAGGTAGAGTCCCATAAAAGTTATTAGAAAAAGCAGAAAGAACTTTGATACCAACGGGAAAACTTATGTCCAAATTTCCATGAAGTTTGTTCTTAGACACCTTGAACTTTTGTAAGGTAGTACACTTGGCAATGGCTTTAGGAATATCACCAGAAAACATATCTATTCCCAGATCTAAGTAGCTCAAATCACTCAAATTGCCAATGGCAACAGGGATGCTACCTGAGAGGCCATTTTTAGGAAGACTTAAGGTGGATAGGGGAAGTCGGAATAAACTCATCGGTAGATAGCCTTGAATTTGATTGAATCCTAAATCCAACCAAACAAGATTGCTGCAGTTTCCTATTTCGGAAGGGATAAAACCAGAGATATTACCTGGACCATAAACAGAGAGTTGAACAAGGTATCTCAAATTTCCCAACTCACGCGGTATGCTCCCTGACATTGGCGGGTTGTCCCCCAAAAATAAAATCTGATGAAAAGAGCAGTTTCCCAGAGATGCAGGAATGGTATTCTCCAACTTGTAAGATTGTAGATATAGAAACTCTAAATTCTCCAGCAACCCCAGTTCTGAAGGAATCCTTCCAGTCAAGCTATTGTGGGAAAATGCAATATACCATAGCTGAGTACAATTTCCAAGAGTTGGAGGGATGTGACCGGAGAGTGAGTTGCCTTCAAAGTAAACATAAGATAGATTTCTAATCAAACTCAAAACTGAAGGGATTGGACCACTGAGATTGTTATGTCCCAAGGACAACTTTTAAATAGACGAGCAGTTGCTCAGAGAAATTGGAATACTTGCAGTTCCGTTCAGATTATTGTCAGCCAAAAAGGAGATATTCCAACTTATCCAGTCGACCGAACTCTGTTGGTATATTCCCTGTCAAGCTGTTAGCTGAAAGTCTGATCCATTGAAGTCGTGTACAATTACACAGTACTTTCGGAATAAAACCGTGGAGCAGATTAAAGCTGAGGTCAAGTATTCCCAGCGATTTAAGCTGTCCGAACTGTGGTGGAATTATTCCTGTGAAATTATTATGAGACAGATTCAAATTACGCAACAACGAGAGGCTACCAAGAGAGGCAGAGAGGCTACCTTCCAATCCTAGTCCTGGAAGCTTTATGGCAACGACCCTTTTAGTTTGCATTCTGCACACAATGCCATACCACGAGCATACTTTGTCTGAGTTCTCAGCGTCCAGTCGGACAGCAATCGAGTAGAATCTGATGTGATGGCCTTTCGGAAGGTCAGCAGAGCCTCCACGTCCCTCATATCCATGGATGATGCCAATTCACCTTCCTCGCCCAGCTTGCCGTTATCTTCCTTCAAAACAAACTGATGACCTGGTTAAAGAGATTTACTTCCACCAAGCATGTGGTCATACAGATGCTCATCATATAAACCATATTCCCTAGGAACATGGTAGGAATAAAATGGCTTCCCCGAGTAAGTAACAGGGGAGGCAGAGACAGTATCTGCCGCTGCCTTGGTTGCCATGATCACAAGGCAGAAAAGCATCGACATGAATTCTTTTTCCATTTCTTTCTGCCTGCCCAACTGAGATCCTTAGCCGTGAGATCGCTATCGCTATGCTATGCTCATGAGTCCAGCAGGCATATATAGTATAAACACAGCGCTCGTCTGTGCAGATTAACATTAAAAAAACACTAAATGCAATCCGAAATACGAAACAAAGAAACACGAATCACGGTAGTGACTGGCAGGCGAATGGGTGAAGTAAGTTGGGAAAACCAATTAATGATCTGTATGGAACGTCCCCTTTCATGGAACTTCTTGGGAGTCCCAGCAATTACGGCGATCTGTTGATGTCACTGATGCCTTAATAATCCAAGAATCCAACGCCATTCGCATTTCTTTGAAGTTCTTGGTCAAATCCAGAACCCCACAATCCGAGATTCACGTTTCTACGAAGTTCTGGGTCAAATCCAGAACCCCACAATCCGCTATAATGGAACTATAATCCAGCCGGTTAGGTAGATAGTTTATCGCCGATTCGCCAGTTAAGCCCACGCCGTGACGCCTCCTTTGCATTAATCCGCGAGCTTCATAGAACCCCCAGCAATTACGGTGGTCTGTCCATGTCGATGATGCCTTAATGTTTGCCTTTAATCCAACACGATTCAAATTTATATGAAGTTCTTGGCCAATTCAAGAACCCTACAGTCCGCTAATGGAACTATAGTCCGCTAATCCACGTAGAACTACAAACAAAACCATGATATCCACCCAAATCCCACTCTCCCTTTGCACTATCGGCGGTCTGTATTTCGTTTACTTTACAATCCTCTAGCGATATAATATCCCATATACATTGAGACTTGGGACTTTGTTTTTCAGAGTTAAAAAAATATACTATTTATATTAAAAACAGTGTAAGCGATACAAATTGTTCTAAACATGTGTAACACCTCTCAACATAGAGGCCAACACAGGTCACAAGACACTGTCTCGTCAATAGCCTCAACAAAGAACAAAAAAACTTGGCGACACCGTCCCAAAATAACAAAATAGCCATTATAGCCGCTATACCAAAAACCCCAAACAAATCATCCACTTCCACCCAGGAAGGGAAGCTGACAGCGATGAGTAACCACAACAGGCCGACTCAAAATACCCAAAAACGATCCGAGAGACAAGCCGACTTGACAACAGGAAAAAAATGTTCATGTCGATGGAACCTGAGGAGGTCCCAATAAGTAATTGAAACCCACAGCCTAGGATCCTGCAAAACAAAGAAGTGAAATCTGCTGCATAGGAGAAAATACAAAAAATATATAATAAGATAAAACATCTATCTCAAAAATATGCTAAGGAATTCTGAGATGTTAGTTGATCCTCACACCAATCCTCCATAAAAATAGTGCCTTCTGGAGCAAATAAAGCCCTTTTTGAGAGCTCATCAGCAATAAGATTGAATTCTCTGAACACATAAAAGAAGGAGACGTGCCCACAACTGTTGATGAGACGTCTAGTTTCCCTTAGCCAAAAATCTAGTTGTAGCACATTGATGGAGCAATCCTCTATTGCCCAATTGATTATCACTCTTGAGTCCCCCTGAACTTGGAGCAGAGGGATGCCACGATCCTTGGCAACAAACAGAAGCATCCAAAGAGCAATAAGTTCACTCTAAGTATTTGTTCCCCAGCCACAATTCATCAATATCTTTATCAGTTGATTGATGTCTAAGAAGACCACAGTGCTAGCCCCACTAATGTCAGCTCCATTTTGGGAAGCCCCATCAAAACATCCCCTAGGTATTACATCCGGGATATTTGGAGTTGGACTAGGAACATGGTTGAGGCTACCCAAAGGGCTTGGGGATTCACCATTGAAATCTTTAAAAGAAGCTAACACCCTTCTACAAATCAAAGACAAATATGGATACTTATCATCAAAGATGAATAAGTTGCGAACTTTCCATAACTCCCACGCTGCAAAGCAAGGTAGGGAAACCCAATGATCTTCCTCATTTAACCATTCCCAAAGATTTTCCATAAAAGATGCAGACCTCCATCTGGCTACCAACCCTATCAAAGAGCAAACTGCCTGCCATAAATTTGAGAGAAAGAACAATTAAAGAATAAATGATTAATCGATTCTTCACCGCAACCACACAAGGAACATCTGTTAGGACCACATCCACCTCTTTTAATGTAATTATCCCATGTCAAGATCTTGTTATCCAGGACAAGCCACATGAAACACTTTATTTTGAGCAGGGTATTTAGTGACCATATCGCCTTATGCCACCACTGTGAAGAGCTCACCACATTGTGGAACATAGAGTCATAAACCATCCTCGCAGTCACCTCACCAGAAACATTATTCCAGGACCACACCAATTTATCTGGTTTGTCCAACAATTGAAGGTTTGTTCTCTTGAGACTCAAAATGTAATCCGACCATTCTTTCTCCATCTGGCCATACAAGCCCAGCTGTTGAGCGCTAATCCAGGAGTGGTGGTCCGATCTTGAAGGATTAAAAGTCACAATCTGGTTCAGAGTGTAGTATCCCTTTGTCTTCAGATGGTGCAAAAGATCAAGAGATATTGTGTATTGCACAGGACCCCTAGGATAGGATCCTCGCCCAGTCGAATCTCTCTATCGTCCCCCGAAACCCAGGAAAGCCATTTTGCGGTAGCATTGAAAGAGCCAAGCCAAGAAGACCCTTCCAGATATTTGATACACCTTTGGTAATCGAATACCCTTTCCGGAACCAGTGTGTCACGGAGTTCTTTCTGAGGTATTTTTCTTTAATGATAATGCTCCATAACGAATCAGAAAATAGGGCCCTCCATAGAATTTTGGCCATAAGAGCTTTTGCAAAAAGATCAATATTTTTTAAGGCCCATCCAGCCAAGTGGAAAGGTCGAGCCAATTTCTGCCATCCCACCAGATGATATTTCATCTTTTCACTGCCACCTGACCAGATAAAATTGAAAATTCTCTTACGAATCCCCTCCATGATAGACTTTGGAATTTCACACAAAGATAGCCAATACACTGCTAAATTTTGCAAAACTGATTTTGCAAGAGTAAGTCTGCGACCGAAAGATAGCCATCTCCAACACCAGTGGGAAATTCTTTTTTCAAATCTCTTCAGTAACCACAGTCAATCATGTGCATGTTAGCCATTTGGATTTATGAAAAAACCCAGGTAGTTAGTGCCATCTGACAACTGCTTGAAATTGAACAGAAGGATATCATTGATTTGTTCTTTGATTTCTTCCTCCATGATTTTTCCTTACTAACCAGCATGCCTGAAACATTGCATAGGAGGTCCAATACCATTTTGAACTGAGTCCATTCCGAAAGAGATCCATTCCCATATAACATTACATCGTCCACGAAAAGAGTATGTGTCACAACCGACTGATGAGACACCTTTATTCCTTGAATTTTGTTTTCCCCCTTCACTTTGTAGATAAGTCTGCTACGACCTTCACTATGTTTTCCCCCTTCAAAAGATATATATATATTTTGAGACTTGGGACTGTTCAACTTAAACAATGTATTTACTTTGTTGGTGTATCCGGATATCAATTTGAAAATTTAGTTCGGATATCACTTTGACGAAAATTTAGTTGGAATTTGTGTATCTAGATTTTATATATATATATATATATATATATAAATTTTTATTAAATAATCTATAAAAAAAATATAATCACTACGATATCAAATAATTTAAGAAAATATACGTATTTAAAATTTATAAAATAGTTGACATTATATAATTTGAGTGGGCTTAATGATTAAAAACATGTGTCCAATTTGTTGTTTGATGAGTGTTGTACAATTTATTGATGAAATTATTCTTGTTTCAATTTGCTTTGAATTTGGCATAAATTGATTACAAAATTGATTTGATTTGTATTGAATGTGTCATTTCAACTATATTGATTTCATTATTGGTTTTTATTGATTTTATCATTGTTATATATGTGTATGTGTGGGAAAAATACTAATAAAAGTCAATACAATTTTACAATTCAAATCACTTTATATAACAAAGCTTGTCAAGTCCTCACTATGTCATTTTTTGTTAAATTGCATATATCATCCATCTATGAAAAACAAATAAGAAGAAAATATGTTAATCAATCAACCCCGATTTCATTAAAGTTGGTTAATTCAATTCTAAGCCCCTTTGAAGATTGGCCAAAATCATTGTTTCTAAAGTCCAAAATTGAGGTTTCTAAAGCACAAAATCTAGTTCTACAAATGTCAATATCAAATTCCAAAACTACATTTTTAGAATCTAATTTTGCATTTTGGAATCCGTTATTAGCACATCTGGAATGTGATTTTGCACTTTTGAACATTGATATTGGTTACTACTTCTAGACTCTAATTTTGCACTTTTCAAAGTTGATATTGGCACTTTCAAAATCTAATTTTGGAATTTTGGAATCTGATATTAACACATCTGAGGCTGAACTTTGCAGTTTATAAATCTCATTTTGCAAGTAATTTTCAATCACATTTAATCTATATCATTTAAAGTTTTAAAATGGATATCATCTGCAAGTACTCATCATTCATGGCTTCATAATTATAAGTCTTATTGGCAAATTTGAAACTGGATACTGAACTTAAAAATCTCCATTTTGTAGTTAATTTTCAATTAGATCTAATTTATATAATTCAAATTTTTTAAAATGAGTTACATATCATCTACAAGTATTCTTCATTCATAAATTTATAACTATAAGTCTTTGTAATGGCATAGATATTTCAATCATCCCATATTACTTTCCTTAGTCATTCACAAGAATTATGTTTCTACAATCATATATACCATTAAATACAATGTTTCAAAACAATTACCCCAAATCAAGGTAGCAAAATCCAAGGAGAGCATGAAGAGGATATGTAGCATACAAGCTAGGATGACATTCTTCAATCCACTAGGGAAAATAATGAATAACGTGATGGTTCTAGATATGGCCCACATCATGAAGGTTTTGGATGTCAAGCAAGTAGTGGCAATCTGATCCGAAATGGATCAATATATACTTTGTCACCTATTTGGAGCTTTCGGAGTCGGAATATTGGATGAATTGGCTTGTAGGGCCCATTTTATGGACAGGTTTTGTTTTGCAAATTTGGTGTCCATGACCTTCTAGGGCCTATCTAAATGATGATTTTTAGGTTACGAGTGCCCATCACTTCATGATGGGACTCCTTGTGATTCGACCTCTAAGCCCTTTCCAACGGTCCAAGAATCCCCTCAAATGGAGTATATATGAAGAAGTTATTCCTCCCGCGAGTTGACATATCCATTTGACTATCATGGTATCGAGTGGATTCTATGTTAGCTCTCATTTCTCACATAGTTGGAGCTATTCATGTGTGGACTTTCAAGAAATTTCTTGAAGGTCCAAAACTCTAACCCTAATCGAGAGTTGGGGCATGCAAAATCACTAAAATTAACCCTAGACAGTTATCGGGCTATGTTAAATATCGGGTCATTAGGAGAAGAAGGGGGTTCCAATATTTTGATGTGATTGTATTGTTCCATAGTTAAGCAGCAACACATGAGTGGATAATAGAGCACAAAAGAGGAGATAGGAGATCATATAGTACCCATTTTGGCCATAGTCATAGGTAACTCCATAGATAGTATCATTTCCTTTGTATTTGCATTTTGATATGAAGAGTAAGGCATAGCCCTCATTTGTGGCTAGGTTTTTCCCCATAGTGGGTTTTCTTAAGGTATATCTTGTGTTAATGTGTGGATTGTGTACTTATTTGCTCTAGTTATTCTTGTTTCAGTTCAAGTTATTTAGCATTCAATAAAAATAAACTAATAAAAAGAACTAAGTTCTAAAATCTATTGTGGCAAACTATTCCAATGGAATATCCAAGACAGTTTACGGATTGCAATCCAAAAAGCGAATGACCAAGGAGCCAGGACAAGATCACACTAATGTTGTTGGTACACAACACAATCATGATCTACACTCAAAATGATGTTGATTAGAGGGTTTATTGTCACCCTACTCATGATTAATTGCAACAACCATATAATGGTTCCCCCCCATCACCTCTTAATTATGCAGAGCATAATAAACCTACTAGAGGAAAACCAAGTAGCAAT
The DNA here is from genome assembly GCA_027924585.1 of Larix kaempferi. Lineage (NCBI taxonomy): Eukaryota > Viridiplantae > Streptophyta > Pinopsida > Pinales > Pinaceae > Larix > Larix kaempferi. Next base: position 770,222 of record BSBM01000786.1, on the reverse strand, counting down.
TGAGAGATTTATGCAAGAACAATAATGAAGTACATGGTCCCTATTCTAGTTTTTGAAGACAACCATGTCAAATAGGAAGCAAGTGAAATGGAAAGAAATCAACACCTATCTAGGAAGAGCATGACTACAACCTGACTCAGCCAAAGCCAAAAGGCAAAGGCCAATCACTAGATTACAAGTCCCACTAAGAAGCTAAGGGGAGACAAACTCGAGCCAAGAGGAAAATCAATGAAGCTCAACACATTGCATAGGTTTTTTAGGGTGAGCACAAGGCCACAATTGTGAAATATTTGAATAAGTTAGGGGAGAATGCTAGGGGTTGGAGGGGTCCCACTAGGAGCAAGAAAATTGATGAGGACCCGATCCATCTCATTCTAGACAGAAAATTCTCTAAAAGCAAGTGTTACCACCTAATTTGTACTTATTTGGTTTTCAAATGAGCCGATGAACATTGAACCAGTGTACTTGTTCAACATCAGAGTTTAGAAGTTCAGCCGGCCAATTTTGGTCGTTCTTTCAATTTTTTGCATGTTCATGCCCCACGGGGAATTGTAATAAGTTGGTATAGCATGATGTATTTTGTAATAGACTTGGCTTGCCTAAGATTTAGACATCAATGCAATACTCTATAGGGTTTTTTCCTTGGTAATTATGCATTGCTTTTCAACAAAGCATAATTTCTGAGTTTTTCACTCACACCTCCAAAGTTGGAGTATTCGCCTTGGTGGCTAAACCTTGTTAGGTTATTAAAGTCTAAGTGTCTATGTATATTACCATGATAGCCATAAAATATGAGTCATATGAACCTGTACTAGGTCCCCCTAGGTTTTATTTTTGATTTCGCAAATAAAAAAATTTCTCGTAAAACGGGTCAATTTTTTAATGTTTTTATGTAAAAATTAAAAAATATATATATAATAAAAAAGTGGTTAGGAGGTGAAATTCACCATGGGGGTGCTCGTTTTATAACCCGGAGTACCCACTCTACCCCTAAACCCACTTTTGAATTAATTTGAGTGATTATTTATCACTTAAATTATTTTTTCCCTCAAAAAGGCCAAAAAGACAAAAAAGTATTTTCCTAAATCAATGGAAGTTTGTCCCATGCATGTCTAGATACAAAGTGAGTAACTAAAGTCTCAATGGAGTTAACTATGCATTAGAATGAGTTCACTAAGGTTCTTGGCAATCATATCTAGAGAGGGTGAGTTAGCTCCATGTCAAAGAGGATGCATTCCTTAGTTGGGCGTCTTCTCATTGGTTGGTGATGAGCCCAAGGCTTGGGTTGAGATCCCAATGATGGATGGAACCTTCCTTGTGAGAGGTGGCTCCCATCCCTCCATTCCAACTCATCCCAAATCCCTAAATCAAAGCATACAACTTGCCTTCACTCCTTCATCTCCAATTGTGCCCTAACTAGTTAATACACCCCTATGGTTGAGTAATTCTATAAAAGCAAGGCCTCTTCCATTGTTCTGACATGGATGGTGGAACCTTTTCTCCTGTAACACTTATGTTTATTTAATTAATGAAAGTTGAATACTTTGGAAGTCTGTGCTATGCCAATTTGATGAATGCTCTATTTTATTGAGGTGATATAGTATATGCTTAGATTTCTTTTGTTGCACTTATAGTATAAGGCTTAGCCACCCCGTATGCTCTGGATCTCTACAGTTCGCCCGACAAATTGATCATACCAGAAAGGGAGCTAAGTGACTATATTAATAGATAAATCCATAAGTATTTGTTTCAGAGAACTCGAGAGATCGCATTGAACATATCATAGAGTCAGGTGGATGCTTTAAGCAGGTTATGCCTCACCTCATTGGACACTTGATACTGTTGCAATAAGTGCCCAATTCAAAGAAGTAAAATTCCTTTGGTCCAAAACAAGAATTAACCCACTCCCTAATACACACATCTAATAATAACTAAAATTACCCAACAAGACAACTGGAACACTTTCATAACACAACAGCACTCCATTTTGTAACTCCATTTGGCACTAGTCTACCTACAACAATCGTACTTTTTCAATTAAGTGAATTCATGTGTTAGATGGATTAATCTGCTTCATGATGTTGGTTTAATTTGTGTTTGCAATCTCTTGTTCAATATTTTTGGTTCTAAACTCCTAGATAATTTAACTTCCATCTTAATAACTAGATCACTCTAAAAAGCCTTAGTTATTTTAATAGGGACTACCCCCCTTGGCTTCGCTAGGAATTGGCCTAGACGGAAGAGTTGAGTGTTGAGTGATAGTATGTCAACTTGATACTTGCCCCCAAGGATGCATCCAGTGGTTCGAATATTTCCACCACGCTAACCTTCCCGAGGTGTGTGTCCGGCAACAACATTTTTGGCGCCGTTGCCAGAGATAAATCTTTTTATTCCCAGAGTACAACTTTTGATTTTTTACCTTTTTTTGTTTTTTCTTTGTTTGATGAATCTTTAAATCTAATCTTTATTTTGTTTATTTGGAGACTCCACTAACCTTTTTCCCTTTTTTATAACATTTTAAAGTAAAGCAAAAAATCATTTTTGTGAGTTTTTTAATGCATATTTTTATTTTCACATGACGACTTTGTTGAAGGGATAAAACCCTTGTTTCTCATGAATTTGTTGAGACTTTTGTGTGTAGATGATCCCATGTGACACAGTATAATTTTTAAAGTTCATTGTTTGACAACTCCCTTGATTCAGTACCAAATAAACTCCATGGTCATTTCAAATATATGCTTCTGATTGTTGAATATGGATGATGAAGAGTCTGGTGATCAAATTTCCAATGAATATCCTCCTATTGACTTCTCAAACATCCCAGATTTCCCTAATTATCCTACTAGTGAATATATATCTGGTCATCTGTCTATCTTTTGCGGAAATGGTGATTTAGAGACCTAGCATACCATATCCTTTCTTAAAGTTCTGGTTGACTTCAATGTTTTGTATGAAGATAACATGATGGATATGCTTGTTAGTACTCCTTGGGGAAATGCTTATTATTTGTATTTTAAGGTCCTCCCAGATAAATGTATTACTTCCCTTATGAGCTTCCTTGGAATATTTTTGAGACAGAGGCATAATTAAGGATTTAGTATGGAAGCTTTGGACAGGATCCTTGAAAAGTTATTTCTCGTCTTCCTACCTTGGATAGAATATCATAAGGAAGAACCTAACGCTCCTCGCCTCATCATAATAAAAAACGAAAAATATTGGGAGCTTCCTCTGAGTTATTCCAGTGAAGGGAAGATTAGGTAGCTTATTGAAGAAAATCGTGTTTCTTTCCCTCAAGCACAATATGAACCTATTGAAGAGGTTCATGAAGATCTGTTCATTGAAGATATTATTGGAGATCCTCCTCATTCCACCATGATGGCATTAGAGAGATTTTGAGGTCAAAAAATGGCCTCGTAAGAGATGTACTACAAAAATATGAGATATATTAAAATATTATGAATTGAGGGTTTTATGGGGTAGGTATATATGACAAGTCACCTTCCACACTATTTTCTATGCACAATATAAATAACCATGGTTGAGTTACTTTTCAAAATTCACTAGAAATAAAATTAATAAAATAAGTCTACATTGATGTGACTAAGATTCATTGTAAATTCCCAAAAATTTATTGTTCTTTAGCATTTATTTGTCTTAAACTTGAAAATGAAATTAAATAATAAAAAACATTTTTAAGAGCTATTTTTTTAATTTTATGTTGACTTTTTATATTTAGTATTTTTCTCATAAATTTAATAATGTAATTTAATTGAGAATTTATTTACATGTAAAATGTTAATAATATTATTATAATCCACATTGCATTATTATTATTATTATTATTATTATTATTATTTATTAAATCTATTGTTATTCTTTATTAGTTTGACATTATGTTATTAAATAGAATGGAGTGAATATATAATTTAAAATTAAAAACATAAAAATGATAATATATTATTTTATAAAAAAAATGTGAAAGGACTTTCTTTATGAATTAAGAGTACTTCACTTGAAAATGACAATAATATTATTTTATGAGAAAGTGTGAAAAGACATTCATTATGAGTATTTTACTTGAAAATAACAATAATATTATTTTATGAAAAGACTATCATTATGAGTACTTTACTTTATGACTTAAAAGTACTTACACCACTACCTTGGTTAACTATGTGTTTTCATCCACCATAGAAAATTTGACAAATAAGCATTCTTAACTCATGCAATGCCACCTCACCAAGGGGGATGATGTCATCTACTAGAATGTGATTGGTTGTATTTTATAGTACATTTTCTTTGTTTTGAGGCCATTTTTTGACCTCAAAATTTCTCTAATGAAGACATTGAAGATTGGGAGTTTTCTCAAGTTTATTTTAGTGATGATGATCAGATGTGTATGCCAGATTTACCTCAAGAAAAAACCATTACAGAAGCCCATATAGTAATTCATGATGAAATTTGTAATGTGTATGATGATACTCCCTCATGTTCTCCATATAATGATGAAGGCTTGGAAAGTTTACTTCCTGGTGACCTTTTTTCTGAAGAGGATGATTATGAGCATGAAGAGGACAAGTATTTCCAAGAGCTCAACACAAGTGATCAAGACTCCCTTATATCTAACAAAGATATTGTTGATGATTATTAGACATTCATGGAAAATCCCATCTATGACATAGAAGAGAATGCTAAGTCCGAGCCTTTTGGTGGTTTCATTGAACACCTCATTTATGATATCTCCAGGGAGGGTAGTGTTCATTCAGAAATGATTGGAAGTCCCATTTTTATATACCCAGATAAGGGAGCGTGAATCTTGAGACCTTGGAAAATCTTGATATGGAAGAAGACCATGCAATTTGTTCATATGATCAGTCAAAACCATGCATGAGTATCAGCAATGAATACTTGGAGAAGCAATGCAATGAAGATTCAGATCGGATAAAATCAATTGAAGATCAGTATCATCCGTCATCTTCACATGTAAAGATTCCTTATGATTTGGAGCAGCTTGGGGCTTACATAGAGAGTTATCATCCAATAAGTCTTGTTGAACAGTATGATAAAGTGGTTGACCTACCTCATCATTCATAAGTTTATATTAGTCCTATACAGTCTTTGATAGAAGAAGACCACGGGAAGACTTGCCAATTTGGGAAGCAGTTCAATGATGTTTTTCATTCCTATGATCTCCCATCCAGCTCTCCCATCTAGAAATTTTACGAAGATTTGCATTTCTTAAATAAATTTTCCTTGTTTTGGTTGGTAACCAAAGACAAGGACAAAAACTCTAAAATTGATGAAATGTTAAGATGGTTGCATTGCATTTTTCATTTTACTTAGCATTTTGATTATGTTATGTTTAAAGTGGGAAAATAAGCTCCTTAAAGTGAGCATTTACTTTCAACATTCATTTTTCAGTATTTTCCTTTTACGTACTTAGTTCTTGGTTTCATTTTTCAAATAAATGCAACTTGTGGTTCATTGGCCTTGTTATAAAACTTGTGCTACTGAAGGGTTTTCTTGTCTAGTTGAGATGTTTTTACAGGCTATAGAAACCAAAGATTCTGGTGTTCTCGCATCCTCTCCTTGCTTGAAGGCCAGATTGAGCACACATCTCGCAATTGGAGCCAAATGTTACCACCTAATTTGTACTTAGTTGATTGTCAAGTGAGTCAGTGAAGATTGAACCAGTGTACTTGTTCAACATCAAAGTTCAAAACTTCAACCGGCAAATTTTGGCCCTTTTTTCAATTTTTTGCATGTTCATGCCCCACGGGGAATTGTAATAAGTTGGTCTAGCATGATGTCTTTTGTAATATACTTGGATTGCCTATTATTTAGACATCAATATTGTTACACTCTGTAGTGTTTTTTTCTTGGTAATTATGCATTGCTTTTCAGCGAAGCATAATTTCTGAGTTTTTCACTCACACCTTCAAAGTTGGAGTATCCACCTTAGTGGCTAAACCTTGGGAGGTTATTAACTTATAAGTTTCTATGTATATTACCATGCTGGCCATCAAATATGAGTCATATGAACATGTACTAGGTCAATCTAGGTTTTATTTTCAATTTCACAAATAAAAAAAATTTCGTAAAATGAGTCAAGTTTTTAATGTTTTTTATGTAAAAATAAAAAATATCATAAAAAAGTGGTTAGGAGGTGAAATTCACCATGGGGGTGCTTGTTTTCTAACCCGGAGCACCCACAATACTCATAAACCCACTTTTGAATTAATTTGAGTGATTATTTATCACTTAAATTATTTGTTCTCTCGAAAAGGCCAAAAATATTAAATAAATGGCCAAAAAAGACAAAAATGTCTTTTCCTAAATCAGTGGAAGTTTGACCTCGGCATGTCTGGAGACAAACTGAGGTAACTAAAGGCTCAATGGATTTAAATGGGAATCAGAATGAGTTCACTAAGGGTCTTGGAAACCGAGGGCTAGTTAGCTCCATGTCAGAGAGGGCGGATTCCTTAGTTGGGCATCTTCTCATTGGTTGGTGATGAGCCTAAGGCTTGGGTTGAGATCCCAATGAGGGATGGTGCCTTCCTTGTGAGAGGTGGCGCCCATCCCTCCATTCCAACTCGTACCACATCCATAAATCAAAGCATACGACTCGCCTTCACTCCTTCATCTCCAATTGCGCCCTAGCTAACTAATGCGCCCTTGTGGTTGAGTAATTCTATAAAAGCAAGGCCTCTTTGGCATTGTTTTGGCATGGATGGTGGAAACTCTTCTCTTGTAACACTTATGTTTATTTGATTAATGAAATTTGAATACTTTGGAGATCCATGTTGTGCCAATTTGATGAATGCTCTATTTTATTGAGCTGATATATTATATGTTTAGATTTATTTTGCTGCAAGTTTGTTACTTAACTAGCTTAGAAGGTTGTTACTAGTCCATAGAATAAGAATTTATGGTAATAACTTGCCTATTTGTGTTTTTCTTTTAATAGATACAGGAGTAGCCAACTGTACTTGGTTGTACTGAGGCTGTCTTGCTCTCTTTTATTCAATCACACTAGATCTAATCCATTTTTGTGCAAGGGTTTTCTTATAGCTATGCAGACCACAAATCTGAAGGAGGAGTTGAGCTCGGTTGCTTCCTCTCCCCTCTTCAGCACCTTCGAGCCAGTATTTTTGGTTGTTGCGGACGTTTCTGAGTCCTTATAAGAAGATCAAGCTTGAGCTTGAAGTCTTCTGTCCATCCCTTCAAAATTCAAACTCTCTCCCTCGGTTACTTGGTTTTGTGTTATGCTAAATAAGTAGATCTAATTTGCAAAAGATTTATTCTTCAAATCTTTTTTTTTTTAATTAGCTAGATCTTAAAGTGGTTTAAAGTTTCATCTTATATCAAATCTAGGCTAGCTAAAATGGTACTTATACTTAGAAATTTTTCTGATTTTTTCCAAGTACCAAACTCTAAAAAAGATTATTCTTTATTTTCTTTTCACCATCTTCTAATTTTGTTTGCTTACTGGTTTTCCAGATTTGATGAAAGAAGAGAATGATACTTTGGCAAAATTTCGTTAAAATCAAACCATCCAAGGCTCTAGAGATCCCCCTTTTTTCTTCTTATCATTTTCTAACATTGTAAACCCTTGCATCGAAGTTTATAAGGATCGAGAGGTGCTTCTTTTTTGAAAGTTTGTAATAAATAAAGCAAGTGGGCTACACAACGCCCACAAACCCCCCTCTCCCCCCCAGGGGGAGCCCGCATCATCCTTGTGTGTGTTTTGAGTTTTTATCTTAGTTTTATTTTTTGCTAGTTCATAGAATAGATTAACTGCTTTTGCTTTCATTGCTTTATTTGCTTACTGTAAAACAATACTAACCCATTGTGCTCTCCCGAATTACCGAAAGGGAAAAGAGACTCACAATGTAGTAATTAGAAAACATTTCTATTTTACGCATTTTTTCTTTTTGTTACAATCTTGTACTTTTCTTTCACAATTAATGACTTACTGTAAAACAATACTAACCCATTGTGCTCTCCCGAATTACCGAAAGGGAAAAGAGACTCACAATGTAGTAATTAGAAAACATTTATATTTTACGCATTTTTTCTTTTTGTTACAATCTTGTACTTTTCTTTCACAATTAATGAACTTAACAATTAAACTCAGTTGCGCATTCCCGAAGTACCGAAAGGGAAAAGAGATTCTCAGTCATTAATAAATTTACCTTTTTACAATTTGTTTGTTCAATCTTAACTAATAATTGGGCTGTGTATTCCCAAAGTAAACTAAAAGAGTTTTTCCGCGGTAGGTGAAAAGAGATTCTCAGCCACTTGATAACAATTTCAATTTACTTATTAAAACAAACCTAAGGCTTAGCCACCCCGTATGCTCTGGGGATCTGCAGTTCACCTGACCAGTTGATCATACCAGAAAGGGAGCTAAGTGACTAGATTAATAGGGAAATCCATAAGTAGTTTGTTTCAAAGAACTTTGGAGGTCGCATTGAACATATCATAGAGTCAGGGGGTTGCTCTAAGCAAGTTATGCCTCGCCCCGTTGGACATTTGATACTGTTGCAATAAACGCCCAGGTTGAAGAAGTAAACTACCTTTGGGCCAAACCAAGAATTAACCCACTCCCTAATCCACACATCTAATAATAACTAAAACTGACCAACGAGACAACTGCAACACTTTCACAAGCAACACTCCATTTTGTGACTCCATTTGGCATTGGTCTACCTGAAACAATTGTACTTTTTCAATTAAGTCAATTAATGTGTTAGATGGATTAATCTACTTCATGTTGTTGGTTTAGTTTGTGTTTGCAATCTCTTGTTTAGTATTTTTGGTTCTAAAATCCTAGATAATTTAGCTTCCATATTAATAACTAAATCACCCTAAAAAGCCTCAGTTAGTTTAATAGGGACTACTCTCCTTGGATTCGCTAGGATTTGACCTAGACAGAGGAGTTGAGTGTTGAGTGACAGTATCTCAACTCGAGACTTGCCCCCAAGAATGCACCCAGTGGCTTGAATATTTTTTCCACGCTAACCTTCCCGATATGCGTGTCCGGCGACAACATTAGGAACATGCACATTAAGGACTTGATGGCTCACCACCTAGATTTAGTTACAAAGAGAAGCAACCCACTTTTGCATGAAATTGAAGAAGAGCTACACCAGCTAAATGACAAGTGTTATTTCATATTGCAATCCCTCCAAGGTTCAAATCAGGCTCCAAACAATGAAGAAGAGAGAGAAGGAGAAGAATACTAAGCTAGTGAGGACCCACAACACCCTATCTCTCTATATGAAAAAAAATAGTAGGAATATACTTAGGTTCAACTCTACCTCCGCGTTTACATATTCTATGTTTCATTTCAGAATTTTTAGAGGCCATGGGCCAATCTCTTTTAAACATATTTACTTTTTTTCTCTATTAGAATGTAAAGGCCAAAGGCTACAATATACTATTGTTGTATGTGATTTCTCACTCACATGTGCCAAAAGCACCTACTTGAAGGTTATGCAATCTCAAGAAGCGAATCAAAGTAATGGAGAGGAAACTAAACTAAAATAATTAAATCCTTAAACATGTGTTTGCATAACATATAGGAAAACTAGCCAAAAACAATAAATGCAAGACATGTAAAAAATGGTTTGACTTTATTACACAAAGAATAGGAGAGTACAATAGCACCTTGATACTGATTGTGGATGGTAAAGGACCTCTGCAACCGATACAAAGGGGGGTTCTTCTATGTCGTTTCTGCCCAAATATCTAGCTAAGTGATTAGATTGTTGATTCCACAATGGTGAAAGAAGGGAAGGATGATGGACCTCTCTCTTGCTTTCAAATAGAATTTCGACAGCATAACCTTATTGTGAATGGTGATATTATTTGGCGACCAAGAGGGTTGTATTTACAGAAAATATGGTAGACAAATCATAGATGTTGTTCCAAATTATGTGAATGGTTCACTTTGCATTGATAACTTAGTAGGGAGGTTAGTCATTAGAAGAGCAAATCAACAACTTTGTTGTGCAATAACAACTAGGAAATGCCCACTTTTAGCCACTATTTTTTGGGTGCAACAATGAAGAATAAATAAATTTTACTTTTGGGACAATGTCTCTCTTTTCGAAGGAAAAGATGGGACATAGTAGCAGAATTTTAGGTAAAAACCATGATGCGAATGGAAGGGTGATTTTTTTTAATTTTCTTTCGATTTTTGGTCACAATGTTGAGGTGATATGGATATGCATAAGATGTAAATGGGCTAATATTGTATGTGATTGTGTATAATGGTTATGGAACTCATGACAAGGTGGGTGAGAAAAATTAAGTTGTTAACGGTTTCCCCTTGCTGTGTGAGGTCAAGATCTTATTGTATGGCTGAAATACATCATACATTTTCCTTTCTTTTGATTCATGAAATGGAACCATGAGCACACAGAAGGGAAACAAGGGCAAGGAAGGAAAAAGAATCCCCCCACAACCCCCCGAAGGGGACTATAGAGGCCCTACCTCTAAACAAACCAACTGAAGATTTGAGGTGCATATAATCTCAAGTATGAACAAGGTGAACATCCCCATGCTCGTATCAATGTCTCAATATTGTATGGGATCAAGATGAAGAGGGACCTAATCAATATACATGAATAAATGTAGGATACATAATATCATGAAGGTCAAAGAGGAACACAATCCAAGTATATGAATATGGTTCAATCATAGTTGATCTAAAGAACATGAATAGTAATAATGGCATCCTAATGAGATGGAAAATCACAATAACTAAATCCCTGTTGAAACCAGAGGGTCCCAAGATCTGAAAGGAGTGATAGTGTGAGACAACTCCTCATAAGTGCCTCAAACTATTAAAATACTGATCCAAATATGTCCAGTGAATGGCAACTAAAATTGGATCATTGTTTGCTAATGCATCTCGGAGACCATAGGAAGATGAAAACTGAAGGGCTTTCCAAATAGACTTGAGAATGGGAGGGTGTCATGAGTGTCTGAAGTCTTCGACCAAATCGGGATAAAGGCACCACCACACTGTATGATTATCCACAATGTAATAATGAGATGGAGTCGAGCACATGAGAAACAACCAATCCAAGGGGCAATAAGACCTCCCCTTAGTTGGTCCAAGGTAACCCATCAATTTTTGTTATGGGGTCAAGACACATAATGCCTTTAGGTTTATCCATTAGAATACATGTGCTGAAGTCGATAGAGGGAGACCCACTGATAACAAAGAAATGAGGGTTCTATGTTTATCAACATGAGATATGTTACAAGAATATGAAGAGAAGTGGGGTTGAGACACCAAAGGGGGCTACAGGATCATGGAGTAATGAACTTGTTGACATGTCAAAATGACCACATCAATAGTAAAGGAAAGCATATGATTGCAAGCCCCAAGTTAGACTTGGTCATATTTGGTGTGATACTTTCCAACTAGTGAGTGGGCCCAGTTGTCGCAGTGATTTTCTTTGAAGTTATAAATTTTTTATTTATTTTTAAGTTTATCGGCCTCATTTAAGAATTAAACTAATATGTTCTAAAAAGACAAAACATAAAACTTAACTAAAACCCATCCCAATTGGGAGCGGAGTTTGTAATTAAATAGACGCATAGAAAAAGCATAATATTGTTGAGATAAAGAAAATGATTTCTACTATCAGCAATATAATTAAACATCAGCATAACAGAAATAACCAATAAATAATTATCTTCTTAATTCTACATACATTGCCTATACATCTAGTTGATAAGGAGGTGTTAAATAACAAGACTGAATGCAAACCTACATCATGAGAAATAATGCATCATAACAAGAAATTTGCATTCAAAAATATGCATTGACACAATGAAGCAAATAATTACTCCAAGTATCACACATATCCCTATAATTTAAATGCACTTGTTGAAGGATTGGATCATGCAATCATTCATACATAAACAGAAAATAATTTCTACCTACATAAAAGAATAACACAATCATAATATCACTGAAACACCAAAGATTAGTCTTTGATATTCCGACAGCCAAAAGATGCCTTCAACAATTACAACGGACTCCACTTCTTCAATCAATTCATGACAATAATGTACAAATTAAATGAAAAAGGGTTTCCCACCACCACCCCTTTTAGGCATCATAAGATTTTGCTTTTAAATCCCAAAGTTGGGGGACAACTGATTAATTGTTTAATAGTTGTCTTTATACAAAATTACAAAAATAAAATACAAGCAAACTAATCTATTTGACATTGTCATGGAAGGATTTCCATTGAGCATGGTGTTTATATATTTACTAACACTTTCATTTCACATCTTCTCCAACTGCAAATCTGCATCGAATATCTTTAACTCAACTTCTTTTTCCAAGTCCTTTCTAACCCTCTGACAAATGCATCCAATAGAGTTGCGAGTTTGATCGGCCTAATCAAGTAACTAATCAACAGTTCCTCATTTGCCTATGTGAGTTGATTGATTACCTCCTTGCTTCTATCCTAATCCTATTCTACATCTACAATCTTCAATTTGATCGAATCTACCTTTTCTAGCTCATCAAGGGAGGTCATGTCGAACTTCTCAAGCATCGAGTCAACAAAGTTCCAAATTTTGCAACATGCATGATCTGCCATAGTGACGATTTCATTGATTTCCACACATGCAATCCTCCATGAATTCATCCAAATCCTGGTTCTTGCACTTTCTTTCTTATCCATCCTTCACAATATTTCAGGAGTTTCATGATATTTGACATAATTATTTACCATGTATATAACACATACTTATAACTACCATTTTCCATCAATTATGTGTCCATGTGACTAATATGGACTCCATTATGATATTATCATGCCAAAAATGCTATTTAAATATGTCATTCTAGGGCATGATATTAGCTTATGATGATGCAAATATTCATGCAATAACCAAAACTACCATGTGCATTAGTTTAAGTTCACAAAATTCATACATTTTTCAAAAACAAGGAGAAAAGATCACTAAAACACAATAAAAGTAAGCAATTTTTGTCAATGGTGGCTTATCGAGACAATGAAAGTCGATAGCTAATATAGCCCACACCAAGGTTAGGGTATTAAAACATAATAAAATTTAGCAAATTTTGTCAATGGTGGCTTGTCCGGGCAATCAAAGCAAGTAGTTAATATGGCCCACACCAAGGGTAGGGTCTCTCCAGGTGAAACATTAGTGTTTGTGCTTGCAGATGAATTGAGTAGTGTTAATGGTTCCACATAATACTACTAGCAAAATCTTGCCAACACCTAGGTTGGGTAACATGTAGGTTGATTCTCATTAAATATAGCCCATTGCCTTAATTTTACTTTTTAGTGCTCAAAAGGCATTGAGTTATATATAGAGAGAGAGAGAGAGAGAAATAGAGAGAGAGTCCCAAGGGTTGGCTTAGGTCTTGAGATCAAATATCACTGTGTCTTGGCATTACCATTGCCTCATGTTACCAACCACCTATGTCATTTGTAGTTGATCTACATTCCAACCAACCACCTATAACTTAGGTCTTGGGATCAAATCTCATTGTGACTTTGCATTGACATTAGCTTAGGGTACCAACCACCTATGCCATTTGCAATTGATCTACCTTCCATCTAGCCACCTATCCCACTAGCTGGATGATATGCCTTCCATCTAGAAATTCCAAGGAACAAGGTATGAGCTTCACAAAGGTTAGCCCAGTTCCTCAAGAAAAAAATATATAATGATCTAACTCATGCACACACACACATAAGTGTATCAAAGCCTCCCCTCATATTTCTCCTTTTTTCTATTAACAGTGGCTTACTTAGTAAAAGTGAGGTGCTCACTCTTTAACAAATTCTTTTACATTTTGATTTATATACATTCTAAGTTGTAGAATGTACTTCTATACAATAAACACCGATATTTTCAACTACACATCCACAAGTGTCTTCAAAGAAAAGAAAAAACGTCATGTTTACACCACAAAACATTTTTTAAATATGAACCTAAATGAGGAAAACCTTCTTAAATTAACATAACCTCATTTTTTTTTTATTTCTCCAAAGGAAAAGTAACTATTTCTATTAAGAGATTGAATGGAAATTATATTTTTCATATGCATGTTATCCTTATTATTGTACTTACTAATTTAATATTACAGATTTGATTTTATGTGTATTTCATTTCTCACATTGAAACATAACTGTGACTTTGAACATTTATTATATCCAAATGATCATTGAATTAAAATAAATACCACATAAAATGTTGCAACGTAGAATAATATTCTTCAAAATATTACCCAAGTTATACATATTGTACACATTATTACTTGAGCAACATATTTGTCTCGTTTTAATTTGAAAAAAAGCTATATCCACACCATTTCTCTTATATGAATGGTTGATGCTCAAATCCAATACTACGACATGGACATCAGCTCTTTGAGCTTCCTTCAGCTAATAGAGAATAGACACGTAACTGAATAAGGCTGACTAAATCAAATAACTGAATAAGGCTAACTAAATCAAATGAGGAAATTTAAATAACGATATTTACATGATAACTCACTGCAACATTTTCTAAAAATGCATACTTATGGTCCGCCTAGGATAGCATTTTCAAGATCTTCCCTACTCAACGCATAGCTGAACTTTCTTTCAACATCTCTCTCAAGATTTCCAAGTCCACTCTTTAGATACCTGTAAGATGTAACAACAAAATAATGTTACACATTAGCTCTTGGAAAGGGACTAGCAATTCAGCTTTCCTCATCAATCCTTCCACCGAAACAGATCTATTGGATCCTACTTCAGAGAAATCTAAACCCAAACTAGTTCTATTCTAAGTTAATTTTCATGAGGAAATTTAAATAACGATATTTACATGATAACTCACTGCAACATTTTCTAAAAATGCATGCTTATGGTCCGCCTAGGATAGCATTTTCAAGATCTTCCCTACTCAATGCATAGCTGAACTTTCTTTCAACATCTCTCTCAAGATTTCCAGGTCCACTCTTTAGATACCTGTAAGATGTAACAACAAAATAATGTTACACATTAGCTCTTGGAAAGGGACTAGCAATTCAGCTTTCCTCATCAATCCTTCCACCGAAACAGATCTATTGGATCCTACTTCAGAGAAATCTAAACCCAAACTAGTTCTATTCTAAGTTTATTACAAGACTTGAGAATCATAAAAAAACCAACATAACAGGAGTAAGAAGATATGACAGAAAAAATCAGCTTCTAGGATAAGTGCTACTTTCTAAAGAATTCTTATTCCATTAAATAATTTTGAAAGCACGTGTGAATGAAAATATCATACCATCATATATCAACTTTAACCCTGGATCTAATTTATTTTTTCATTTTAATCATTAACATTAAAAACTTGACACATCTACCTAAGTTGCAAATAATTTTAAAAGCAAGTGTAAATGAAAATATCATACCATCTGTTACCCCTCATTTGGCAGGGGTGTCCACATATGAAAATGCTCTCATTGCCTTCAGCAAAATGAGACCACACGCAAGCAGGTTGTTTCAGTTTTTGTTTCACGGAGAGGTCAAATACCAATGAATATTTATGAGATTGCAGAGTTTCATTCACCAGAGCATTGGTAAGAGGCCAGAGCACCATTTTTGTGCCTATTTTTGACAGAGGAAGCATGATGACAGTCTGTTGAAGAAAGAGACATGCTGTGAAAATTGAAAGGAAGACAGCATCATATTATTTGATGTTAAAGGAAATAAATAGGTTTCAAGCTGAGTTGAAGCATTCAAACAGAAAATTTAGCAATTATGTCTGGGCATTCAAAAAATATCAAGGGAGGCCATGGTAGCTCTAGCTGTGACAACTGCTTCAGAAAAGGTTCATTTAAATATCATGAAGATATGTTCGGCCGCAGAGAAATTTTTATAAGTAATTGTTACCAGTTTTAAGATCTATATGTGAATGGTGCTCAGTATTTTTAAAAGAAAGCGACTTAAAACCGAGGGCATCATAACCGGATTTTTAGGAGCCTGTGGTCCTCCTCAGCAGCAGACCTGGAAGCAATTTTTGAAGGGACAAAGCCTGCAGAAACACAGTCTCTAGAACCTGCAAACATGCACAAAAGCAACATTAGCAAGAACTGTTCGAGCTGTAACAGAAGCCACTGCTAAAACTCGAAAGCATGTCCATACAAATAACTCTGTTATTTTTTAATACCAATGATTGACACGAAATCTCAGGGTGACTCCAATTCGCCGAAGATCACAGGCTCACTCGACCGCCGATCGGAAATTTTATTTCACTGGAAATTTCGACGCAGCAGTCGACCCCTGGATCACGCGTCGTCTTGACAGCCACAGCAGATAATTAAGATCGATGCCCTATGAGGTTAGAGACGTGCTCATATACGGAGTTCTTTACGTATCTACTGCCCGCCGTTTTGTTTGCAGAGCTCGAGTGGTAGTAAATGATAAACGCGCAGCAATGTTACGTCCAGTACAGAGCTCGATTTTCAACTCCACAGGTAGCAAACGGCGAAATCTAAATTTGATCGAAGATCGCGGCTGAGTTCCACTTCATTGACAGTCGTTTCATTGATTGCCCCGGCCCGTGTTGGCGGTAACGAGATGTGGATTTTAGTGAAGGGAGCTCGGACCTGTCTATAATGACAGCCGATTCGCGTATGTAACTTGTGTTTTATTTGCCAGTGAGTCATGGAGTGTAGAACCACACTGCACACCAACACACAGCAGCTCTTAATTGATCGTGTTTATCCACCCATTTGACCAGAGTATCATCTTGACAGATGAAGTGCGCATTTCTCGTACAGCAGCTTCAATAGCAGCCGATTTGCATCTGATTGCAGCCAATTACAAAGTCACATTTAGTACAAGCTCGGTTCAACGAGTTAAACTTGCACGGCGGATTTTTAAAACTAATTGGTGGTAAATTTCATAGCTGGAGCATTTGACAGCTTATGTGGAAGACACAAGTTTGGCTGTTGCAAACCTAATGAGCCACAGGTCATCACTTATAAATTGGAGCAGCAATCAATTGCCTCAAAAAAACGCAATCTCTGGGAGATCCAACTCATCAGTGGGGGTCTACGTGGCGTCTCCGTGGCTAGACAGTTTTTCCACGAGTCATTTTGCAGTCGGATCGTGAATTTGGGGACTGAACCTTTGGTATTCTTAACTTTGGTTGGTCTGGCAGGTGTGCTGCAAATCTGATTTTTAGCTGCTGGCTTCAGTTAGGCAGTGTGTTTACTTTGACTTTAGCGGAGAAAAAAGTGGATTTCACTTTTTCCTTATTATTTTATCATTATTCTCTTTTTTGGGAGAGGCTTTTGGGTCTATTTAAAGAGCCAGCCTTCTCCTTTGCAATGGATGGAAAAAATTTGGGAGCTCTTTCCCTAGAAACTAAATGAAAAATATCATGACGGGATTCTCTGGATTAATTTAGAGCTCTTTTTTCCCTTTCTCTGCCATTTTTCTTTGTGTGTCATCTTTCATTTTGTCTGAGGCAATACCTCTCTTAGCTCTTTACTTTCGATTCTTAAGCTAGGATCACTTAAACGGAGGGCTAACAATCTAGCACAGCTTTATTTGACCCATGCTTTTCTCTTAAGATTTGTGGCTTTTAGGTATCCTCGAGCGCAAGAGCTCTTAATTGGTCACTACATTCACCTGGCAGCAAGGCCCTTTTAGAGTTCTCCTTTGACTCCATTCGCCCCTCTCTGATACTGGCACTGGTCTTTCCCTGAGGATTGATCTTCCTTTCTTTTCCATCACCCATCTAAAACTATCTTTTGTTACTTCCGTTTCTCTAAGGCAGCCTCTTCCATTCACCTTGCCCGTTACTGAACCTGCCTTAGCGATCCTATTTTGGGGATACCCCCCTAGTGTTGGAGAAAAGCCAACCTGAAGCGAAGAGGAGAGGAGTGTGGTGACATTGGCGTCTCTCCTGAGAGATTTGTCATTCCAGCTGGTGTGTTGCATTTTGGGCTTTCAAACGACACGCATGCCATTTCGGAGGACAACACCATCATATATCAACTTTAACCCTGCATCGAATTTATTTTTTCAATTTAATTATTAACATTACAAACTTGACACATCTACCTAAGCTGCAGATGCACCTCGTTATTCTAGGTACAACTAGAATCAACACATGGAAAAATAAACAATCACTTATTCCATAAAACGTGAGGTGCTATAAGAGACGAACTCAAGAAGTAACCACCTTTTCATGCTTATAATTGTAATTTTACACGACACATCCTCAATATAAAATGTGTTGACCTCGTTAAGACATCTCCCTGAGATTCTTGTCCAAAAGATAACTCAATATTTCATCTTTCATGAAGCCACAAAAACTGAGGGATATGACCACTTCTGGAGAATCTTCATTTCTTGCATGAAAACTGGGCAATCAAGAACACAACTCAAAGGAACCAGAAAGCAAGCTGTTATGCTGTTTAAAAATAACTTGCTCTGAGTGATAATATTTCTTGGGAGCATATTTTTTATTTTCTTAGCATAAAGACTTACTAATTGAGCTAAGAGGGGCTATCTGCAGCCCAGATGGGTGAGATGTGCCACGTAAATCCACTTAAAAAAATAATTAATATAAAAATATTATATATGCTCACAACTAAAATTAAAAGAAGATATATATCAAATTCTCCAAACATAAATACAATCATTAGATAGATTCATATTAAATTCTACAGCCCCATATTGAATAGATTGTACAATCAATCCCCATATGTTGGCCCAATACAATATTTTACAAAACTTAAAATAAAGTAATAATAATAATGCTCGATGCTCGAATCTCATTGATAGTTTTCTTTGTTGTTTGTAATCAATGAATTTGCAAGTTTGAGACAATGCACATAAAGTAGGCATAGGTATTGCAAAGAGTAATTAGATGCATCTAGAATCATGTTCTACACAAGTAACAATAATAGATTAAATATAAAAAAACTGAACTCCCAAAAATGAAAAATGAAACATTAGAGAAATTTTGCAGTAAAAAATGGGCCTCAAAACAAAAGAAATGTACTATAAAAATCAACCAATAGGATTCAAGGTGATGATGTCAACCATGGGGGATGAAACACCATTTTTTGGTAAAAAGGTAAAAAGGTCAAAGTGAAAAAACTACTTCTTCAACTCGTATTTCTAACTTATCACCCTGCATATTCACTCAAATTTCGATCAGGAGCAGTGGTTGGATGGGGAATTCAATTCCGCGTCCAATGGGTACCCACTCGGCATACTTTTCATGGAACCCGCTGTCCCAAAAACAACAAATACATGAAAAAATGTTCATGTATTTGTTGTTTTTGGGACAGCGGGGTCCATCAAAAGTATGCCAAGTGGGTACGCGTTGGACGCGGAATTGAATTCCCCATCCAACCACTGCTCCTGATCGAAATTTGAGTGAATATGCAGGGAGATAAGTTAGAAATACGAGTTGAAGAAGTTTTTTTTTTTCTCCAAAATTTGATGAGGTATGCTAATATTATTTTATTGTTCCCACTATTATTTTATAATTTTCCTTAGGAGGCCCATTTTAGACCTCAAAATTTCTCTAATGAAAAATCATAAAATAGGAACATTATAATAAAATAAACCAGCACAGATCCATATTTAACTCTGGATCTAACAAGCACCAAGAGAGATCAAATCCCTTGAGGTGCAAACCTTTCCTCAAGTTTTGTGCTCTAAAAACAGTTTGCAAATCAAGAGATTTGATCCCTCTCAGTGCTTGGTACATCAGAGTTAAGATGGATCTATACTAGTGCATACTCACATTAATGGTTAGTGTTATGCAAACTCACACTAATGGATGTTGTTATGCTTATTCACATTTATGTCCATCTCACTCATGAAATCTTTGTAACTTCACCTATATCTAGTGTTTAGTAACTCCCACTCACATGTGTCAATCATCAAGGACTGTAACACCTCTTTTATTGGATTCCTCTGGTATGCAAATTTACTATACAAAAAGACCCTTAGGCATTAGAGCAGGGCTTTTGGTGAAATTTGTTATTACAGGTAGTTTGGAAGAGACTATTGGGCCAATAGCAACCATCCATACTACCTTGGATTTGGCATGAGTTCGAGTCCATACATTCTCAGGAAAGTTTATATTCAACTACTTATTTTCTGGGTTCTATGATGCTCAGCTACAAACTATTTACTGCTGAGAATAATTTATGTTATAGCGAAAGTGTGTGTTCAGTTCTGGCTGAAATCTCTGGTCTATCATTGTCGTTACGATTGCTCCTCTATTTGTTGCCAGTACTTTTAAATATATTGAACATTCTATTGCAGTGAGTGCCTTGTTACTTTCAAATTTTGGGTTTGCTTTGCTTTCATAGTTTAGGTCCAATTCCAGAATTTCCAAATTTCAGTTATAATAGCAGAATTTTGGGTTGGCTCACATCAGTGGTATTAGAGGCTCAAGCGATAGTAGATTCACAACAAATTTTCGGTTACTGTGCAGATTATTTACTAATGTTCACCAATCTTCCTTATCTTTTAAGGATTCTCTGCACTGAAATCTCTATTATTTAGTTGCCACTCCAAGTGTTGGATCCACTGCTAATCAAAAATTTAAAAATTGTTTTCTATAATTCATTGTTGTTTCTGTTGAATCTACTGTTGTTATTGTGAAACTTCATCGTTGTTCTTATGCTAAAACTACTATTAGCTTGCTGTTGGTGCAGCCCTTGGCTCAATAACAATTTTGGGCTCATAATAGCGGGGTCCCTAACAAATTAGGTTCATAACAGCTGCATTAGAGCAGTTTTCTTGACCTAATTGAAGAAAACCTAGCAATGGAAGATATGTTTAGAGAAGTAACAAGTTTGTCAATGCTCATTGACAAATATACAACTGTATGGAAAAATTATGGTAAAGAATCCCCTAAAGATTTTTTTTTCAGAATATGTTCATCTCTGTGAAAAAGATCAAAAGATATGGATATTAGAATTTGACAATCCTACAGAGGAAACTATTGTTGCTAGTATATCGATGCCTATAACTTCAAGAACAAGAAGGCTATGCAGAGCAGTGATGATTCTCATATTTATGATTCGCCATGTAAATCTGATGTAGATAATGCAACTTTTGAGGTAGAAAGTTATGGTTTATGTTAGCTCCCAAAACTGCACTGCAAAATAGCAAGTCCCTAACACCACTCAAGGTAACTCTGGTGACATCTAAGAGTGCTGCCCAATGTCACCACAGCAGCCACTCCTCTCACTTTCTGACTTGTTCTTTTCCAGCACAATGGGGCTTCCCTAATTCACGTTTAGCTATATCATTACATCTCAACATAATCAGAGATTCAATAAGTGCAATGAAAATACAACAACAGAATTTAAAGGCAGTGGTTGAATCTTATCATGGTTGGCGCTTATCAATTGGGTAATGGAGTCAACTATTTATATTACGAGGCCTGACTTCAGATATATGGAGGAATATGATAAGGTATCTTAATTTAGAATCTAGATAAGCCCTAACAAATCAAGTATCGCATTTGTTACTGCAAATGCTAAGGCAAAACCTAGACATAAGTGGATACGAGTCCCACACAACTATAGTTTTTGTAGAGCCAAGTAAATGAACTTGAATACTTTATTAAGCAGAACTGCTGACATAAGAGCAAGGACTGAGCAACTTTGAAATTCAACTTAATTCATCAACAACAAACAACCAGTGGAGGGTTGGCAATTGGATCACAGTTTTACTTGTAATGAATTCTTTGTTGAAATATTGTAACTTCTAAGAATATTATATTTGTATTTTATTATTCCGGAGATGTTTCATACCTCCGATGGGACTTTGTCATGTATCCGGAGATGTTTATTCCTCCGTGGTAACTTGGGTTATTAGACTTCCCTAGTGGGGGTCGGCCCTATATGTGTTATGTGGGTTAAAGGGTTATTAGACCACCCTATTGGGGTCGGCCCTGTCACATTATGTAAAGTGGTTAAGTTGGGGCCGACCTAGCTTGTGTAAAAGACAAGTCGGAGTTGTGTATAAATAGAGGAGGTGTGTTCCTCATTTAACACACATTGCACTCACTTGTGAATAGCGCATAAGTGAGGGAGAGATCTGCTATGGAGGAGAAGGAGCTCATGTCTAGGGTTTACATCTTTGTATTTGCTGGTCATCTATATTGAGGAAGCTTTGATGGGTTTTCTACCCCATGAGGGTTTCCCGGGATAAACCTGTGTCTCTTGTGTTTATGCTGTGCTTGTTGTTCTTTCAGTGATCCTGTATATGCTATTGTTGTGAAATGGAATGTAATGCTGATATTTTCTGTCTTAGCATATTAAATCTTAACATGGTATCAGAGCTAACCAAAAGGAAGGCAATGTATGGCACTTACGACACTTGCTTCACTTGCGATAATTTGAACGTTAGGGTTTTGTATAGAAAAAACTAGTCATCGTGGAACTTTCACTATAAATCCATTTTGGCGAAGGTTCAGGATCTGAAACCTTTACAGGTCATAGATTACATCCCCCTGTACCTTGTGTCCAAAGGACAACCTCTAATTCGTTGTACTTTGTGATTTATGATCAGTACAAGTTAGGGTTTCTGCCTCATCCATATCTCAGTCATAAACAGGTGACCTAGGCAAAAAGGTCACAACTTGGGCTAGGAAACTCCAAATGTAATTTTGTAAAAAGTGACAGGTAGAGCACAGACTTTAGTTTCTCAGGTAACTTTTTCAGAGGCCGAAGTTGAACCAGTGACACGTGGCATGCCGTACAAGTTCGTTCTCCTGTTTTATCCCATAAACAGGTCATGTTGCAACACTTGGCATAACTCTCTCTCAGAGAATCCAATGGAGGTCAGACTTGTGGGGTTGGAAAGAGGACAGGTCGAGCTAACACAGGCAGAAGTTTCAGACCCTGTGGATTCGTAATTTCGGAGTTACACTAGAAAAAATCAGGTGCATATTTCTGTCAAAACATATTTGGATTTTGAGCACCTTCATTCTTGAATCATCACTGCTGTGGGAAATTAGGGTTTCAGAGAAAGTTGGAATTTTTGGAATCGGAGTCCACGGCTGAATGCTCCTCATCAAAATCAAAATTTAGAGACCAAGATCGAAATTTTTTGTTGGTCAGAAGGGTGGGCTTGATCAAACCCTAGTTCGGGATTTTGATCGAAAAAGTGGAAAATTAGGGCTTCTGCAAAAGTTGGAATTTTTTAAGTCTGTGACCACGGCTGGAAGCTCCTTAGAAAAATCAAAGTTTAGAGCTTTGGATCGAACCTTTTGATTGGGAAGAAGGGTGGGCTTCATCAAACCCTAGTTCGAGATCCTGTCTAGAAGATCCAGAAGTTTCAAAGGCGGTTTTAAGGAGTCAAATTTTGGAGATTTCAAAATTGAAGTATGCTAGCTTGATCAGCTCAGCAAGGCGCATCTTTCCATCCATTTAGAAGTTTGAAATTCAAAGTTTGAATTTTTAGGGTTTCTCTGACAAACCCTAATCCAGCTCCAGATCCAGTTTCAACAAATCAAAGTGGATTGGGTTAAAAGCAATCCTGACAAGAATGACTTGAGGAGATACAGGTATGTGTTGAAATATGTTCATGATTAAGTTTATGTTTGTCTTCATATTATTTAGGTTGGTACAATCTTGATTAATGTTAGACTTGTCTTACTACCCTAGTAAAAGTAAGAATGCATTGGAATGATAAAATACATTTATTGATTAGGGTTATGACACTTATGATTGTACTAATGCACCTGTGGTGTTGTATGAAGATGATGTTGTCTGCTAAAAAGATACAAGTACATCAAGAAATACAAATCAAGTTCTATGACCATGATGACATGAAGACAAAGACTCATCCATAATGTTTGACCATATAGAATCTCTACTTACGAGATATGTATGACTTTGTTCTACTATGCCTAACTTATGAGATATGCAGGTTCTAGCACAAGGTCTCTAAATCATTGAAGAGAACAAAGAAGATATTGTTTAGGTATGTTAGACATAACTAAGCATGTCTACTAATCCAGGTATGTTTTCCTATGTCAAATTAGAATCCTACTTTGTGCTAGGATCTTAGTATACCATGTATTGAATGATCATGACCATACATATTCAAGATTACTTAGAATCATAATGTTGTGATAATATTGAGCTTATACTAATGAATGTATGATTATGTATGAGATCATGATGATGACACTAGTGCACACTTAAGCATGCATAGTGGTCAAGGATGGATAGAAGCTCATGACATGGAAGGGAAGTAGAGACCAAGAAGGAAGCAACCTCACAAGACATAAAAAGATAAGTATTTGAGTTGTTATTTGAATCTTTGAAATAGTAAATGATATTGCTCGTAGTAGTTGTATGCATATTTGTATTCCTAGAATATATCATGTTGAGTGTAAGCATTCATATAGCATTGAACAATATACTACTAATATGCATATGATTGGTAAGTTGGACAAACATTCCATTGTTGCTTGTCTAGAATGAAACCTCTTTGCTGACATGCTGAGAGTTGTGCACACTCTTGATAGTATGTTCTGGTAGAGATGGAAGGCATCTAGATTGCCAATGTATGCATACAAGATATGGAAAAGTGTTGTGCCAAAGTATTGGTCAAGATAGTTGCATAACTATGTGAATCATATTTGTATGCATAATAGGTTATCATGTCAACATGATTTGATGATTATAAAGTATTACTAATCATGTAATTAACTTTGATTTGTAGGAAAGATCATGAAGAATGATGAACACCAAACAAGTGATGGATGAAGACTTACAAATCAAACATACTATAGAAAGCTCATGGCTAGAAGATTCTCTTAGAAAGAGAAAGACGATCATGATGAGATGTTTGCTCCAAGTGGCTAGATAAGACCATTCTCTTAATGGTGTAATTAAAGACGAAGTACGAATCGAGAAAACTCCCAGGATTCAATTAAAGAAGCTCTATAAGGGTACCCAGGATCAATAGTCATTTGATAGTCTTAATGATCACCATGGGTGATGCAGATTTCAACCTTTGCTACAAGGTTGAAGATGGTTTCTAAATACATATGACATTCTTCTCCTAAATGGATGCAAGAAGGAACTCACCACAAGAGTTCGAATGATCTTGAGGCCCGTATCAGTAGACCCATCTGACGGGAGATGGCACGGATAGATATGCAGAAGATCACTCAATGCAAAGTGTGAATGATGTTCAGTCACAGAGGAAGAATTGACAAGCTTGGGCTTTACCAGAAGTAAAGTTGATCCTAACCTTTACCTTAAGGTTATGGATTATACTATTATTGTATGTGGATGATCTCTTTCTGACAGGGAATGAGAAACAGATCATGGAAAGCAAGAAGAGGCTAGCTACAGAGTTCGAGATGAAAGATCTCGGATTGATGAATTACTTCCTAGGACTGGAAGTATGGCAAGGCTCAAAAGGAATCTTTCTCAACTACAGAAAGTATGTCGAGAAATCTTAAAAAGATTTGATGTGTTGGAATGGCCACTCTCATGGATTCCAACTTGAAGCTGTTAGCAGATGACTCATCAAAGTTAGTGGATGTAACTCTGTACAGACAGATTATTGGATCATTGATGTATCTAACGAATACTAGGTCATATATATGCTTTGTTGTGAACACCTTTAGACAGAATCCAGTGGAACCTAGACGTGTTCAATTAATAGCTGCAAAGCATGTGGTGAGGTACCTGAAGGGCACATTAGACTTTGGTCTATATTATCTTGGAGATCATGAGTTCAGATTGTATGGCTACACAGATGTTGATTGGGCAAGAAGTGTATTAGACAAGAAGAGCACATCGGGCAGATGTTATTGTCTGGGATCTGCCATGATCTCGTGGTTTAGCAGGAAGCAGTCTAGTGTGGTGCTCAGCACAGCTGAAGCTGAATATATAGCTGCTTGCTCTGCTAGTTGTGAAGCGATATGGCTTCGGAAGTTGTTATCAAAATTGTTTGACTTAGAGATGGAAGCTACTGTGATCCTGTGTGACAACCAGAGTTGTATCAAGATGACAGAGAATCCAGTGTTCCATGATAAGTCAAAGCACATAGAGATCCGATATTTCTATATACGGGATATGGTGCAGAAAGGAGCTATCAAGCTCGAGTATGTGAGCACTGACGAACAAGTTACTGATGTATTGACCAAACCTCTGTCTCGAGAAGAGTTTGAGTATTTCCGAGACAAGCTTGGTCTAGTTCAGAAGGACCCTCCTCGAAAGGGGGAGTTATGTGGTCGATGATAATATGGATACTTGTATCGATGATGAGGATACTTGTGTCGATGATATGGATACTTGTATTGATGATGAGGATACTTGTGTTGATGATGTGGATAATGTATTGATGACGATACTGTATCGTTGATGTGGATACTGTATTGATGTGGATACTTGTATCGATAATGAGGTTACCTGTTTCGACGACAAGGTCGATGGTGAGGCTACCTGTTCTGACGATGAGGTCATTGTATGGTCCCTAGTGGACGTGATAGGACTACATCATCCCTGAACGCTTGGTTCAAAATGTACGTGATGGGGATTGCATCATCCCGGAACCACTAGTTCAAAATGTACGTGATGGGGATTGCATCATCCCGGAACCACTAGTTCAAAATGTACGAAATGGGGATTGCATCATCCCGGAACCACTAGTTCAAAATGGACGAGAGGGGATTGTATCATCCCTGGACTTCAGTCCTAAACTGATCCGCAGACAGATATCTCCAAGAGTGAGAGGATTGTATCATCCCTGGACTTCAGTCCTAAACTGATCCGTAGACAGATGTCTCCGAGAGTGAGAGGATTGTATCATCCCTGGACTTCAGTCCTAAACTGATCCACAGACAGATGTCTCCGAGAGTGAGAGGATTGTATCATCCCTAGACTTCAGTCCTAAACTGATCCTCAGACAGATGTCTCCGAGAGTGAGAGGATTGTATCATCCCTGAACTTCAGTCCTAAAGTGATCCGCAGACAGATGTCTCCGAGAGTGAGAGGATTGTATAATCCCTGGACTTCAGTCCCAATGTGATCCGCAGACAAATGTCTCTGAGAGTGAGGGGATTGTATCATCCTCGAACTTCTGTCCCTGAATTGATCCGTAGACATATGTCTCCGAGAAGTGGTCCTTAGACTTTATCTAAGTTGACGAGTGGACTGCATCGTCCCTAGACATGATATGGTGTCTTAAATAGATCATGTGTGTTGCAGGGTATGCTGCTATCGTGCTGTTGATCGAGAGGATCCAGTTGATGACGATGATGTTGATCGTGTGATGACAATGATGCTGATCACATGATGACGATGATGCAGATCGTGAGATGACAATGCTGTTGATCGTGATGGTCTAGATGACGATGCTGTGATCGTGATGATCTAGATGACGATGTTGCTGATCGTGATGGTCTAGATGACGATGCTGTGATCGTGATGGTCTAGATGACGATGCTGTGATCGTGAGGATGCAGATGTTGATGTTGATGTTGCTGTAGTTGTTCAAGTGCTGCAGAAGATGTTCCAGTAACTACTTGAGTTACTAATGATGTTGAGAAAGCTTCCAATGATTTATAGATGTATCATGTATGATGTTGATGACTCCTTGCTCCTGCAGATGTTCTTATAATATCCTTCTCGTTAAGGGGGAGTGTTAAAATATTGTAACTTCTAAGAATATTATATTTGTATTTTATTATTCCGGAGATGTTTCATTCCTCCGATGGGACTTTGTCATGTATCCGGAGATGTTTATTCCTCCGTGGTAACTTGGGTTATTAGACTTCCCTAGTGGGGGTCGGCCTTGTATGTGTTATGTGGGTTAAAGGGTTATTAGACCACCCTAGTGGGGTCGGCCCTGTCACATTATGTAAAGTGGTTAAGTTGGGGCTGACCTAGCTTGTGTAAAAGACAAGTCGGAGTTGTGTATAAATAGAGGAGGTGTGTTCCTCATTTAACACACATTGCACTCACTTATGAATAGCGCATAGGTGAGGGAGAGATCTGCTATGGACGAGAAGGAGCTCATGTCTAGGGTTTACATCTTTGTATTTGTTGGTCATCTATATTGAGGAAGCTTTGCTGGGTTTTCTACCCCATGAGTGTTTCCCAGGATAAACCTGTGTCTCTTGTGTTTATGCTGTGCTTGTTGTTCTTTCAGTGATCCTGAATATGCTATTGTTGTGAAATGGAATGTAATGCTGATATTTTCTGTCTTAGCATATTAAATCTTAACATTCTTCAAACTTGGGGACAAAAACAAGTCCACAGCAAAGTGAAGTCTTCAATTAACCCTCATAAAAAACCTACAACTGTAACATATTACTGCAAGGCCTCAAAAAAATCATAAAACTACTTTAACAAGAGCTTGCAAAACCTCAATATAAAGAAAACACTTAAACTTAAAGTTGACTCGTCAGCATGCATTATCATATGTTAAGTACATAAACAGTAACCCCATCTAACATCAGGAACAATAGGTCGAACATGATGGCATTTGCATCAATCAAGTACTTATAGCATAAATAAACATAAGCTAGTGTGGTGTGAGAATCATACCCAGAAAGTTGCAAGGAATTGACATACAGTAGATGTGAAGATGGAAATGTCGAGCTCTAGTCGCTTGCTCTTGTCAACCACAACCAACCGAGTATCATGTGGGGGACCACTCTCCTCCCAAACAATCCCTCAGTCAAAACAACTAGGAACCCCTGCTCCCTCAATCACCAAACCAATGCCAACTATGGTTCCTCTTCCTTCATGAGCCTAAGCCCCAAAAGTTTCTGAAGACCAAAATTTGCTCCAAGCAAAAGATCATTTTCCATCTTCTCAACCTCCATTATATAGCTTATTAGGAAATTCTATTCTCGTAAAAATCATCATGCATAACATGCATCTTTAGTTAATTTTCTTTTTTTATTCTCATTCATTGCATGCATCTTTAGTTAATTATTTACCTAATTTTGGAATTCTCTCTTAATTTATTTATATTTATTATTATCATTATTTTATTATAATATTTATTATTATTATAATTATTGTTATTATTATTATGTATTTATTTTCATTATTATATCTAATATGGGGCATTACAACTACATTCAAATCTAACATACTTTTAAAGAAAAAAGAAAGTGAAAGGCACAAAAGAGCATGTTATCCACTAAATTGCACTTAGTAGATTCCTAGTGAACCGTTGAAGACTAAGTTACCGGAAATGTCTAAGGCAAACACAGAAACGTCGTTCCCCGTTTCAAAAACGGAAACGGATTTGAAACGGAGTTGAAACGGCGTCGATCTATTTCAGGTGAAGCTGATACAGATCAGCTGAGTTGGAAACGGATCCGGCAATTTTCGAAATGGATCAGGCATCGTGGGATACGTTTCAGACGAAGTCAGATGCGGATCAGTCAAAAACGGAAACGGATCATCTGGAAATGGATACGGATCTGTTGGATTGACCAAAATCACGAAACGTAAATGGGTTTTTCTATTTTTTATTGAACCCTAGTGTGCCCAATACCGATTTGCTAGGCCGCCAAAACCTAAAACGAAACAAGAAATTCATTCCCGTTTCCATTTCCAGCCCGTGAAGCACTGAAGTGTCTCTGTCGTGGTTGATTTCTCATTTCCTATTTCGCACAGCTCGCGGACTGGTTCAACTTCACCGTTCGACTGAAGTTTGTGCACTGCTCGAGGTTCCAGCCTACGTTCCAGCGACCGTTTCCAACCTACGTTCCAGCGACCGGTTTGACTGAGGTTCGACTAAGTCACTGAGGTTCACCGTTCGAGTCTCAACAGAGGTTCGACTGATTTTCAATTTTTCACTGTTCGACAAGTTCCAGCCTACGTCCAAGTCGAGGTTCGACTGATTTTCAGTGTTCACTGTTCGACCGGTTAACTTCCAGCCTACGTCTAGGTATGTACACCTCCAACTAATAGTCTTACTAAGTTTACAATATCGAAAAATTAAAATACAGTAATTTTTTTATTTTATTTTACTGTAAACTTTATAAACTTTTAATTTTTTAAAGTGTACACTGTAAAAACTATACAAGATTTATAAATTATTAAAATCTGAAATTAATTATTAGAGTTTAAACTTTAAAGTTTTAAACTTTACAATTTTTATTTAGGTAAGAATATGCAGTTGAACTTTTATTAAATCTTAATTTCTTAAATAGTTAACTTTGGAGTTTGGACTCGTTTGGAGTTTGGCCTTATGAGCACTGAGAATCCTATCTTTAAGTTTAATTATGACACTGTGACAGCAAGATACAGTATCTTCTCCTGCGTATGCAGAGTTACTGCTGTCTCCTACCCTTGGGCCTTAATGCTTGGTGTGAAACGTAGAGCTTAAATGAATTACTCATCTGGAAAATCCGAAATTGCTTTATAAATTTCTTTTTAAAAAGTAAAAACCTTAGTTGTTCTACTTCTAGTTCTCTGTCGTGATGCAGACAGTGAGACACCTTAGGCTGCCACAGGTACAAATTTGAACAGTTAAACACTAGATGAGTCAAACAGAATACTCTGTTAAACACTAGATTAATGGGAGACAGAATACTCTGTTAAACACTAGATGAGTCAAACAGACGATATTTTAATTATTCAAAATCAGAAATTTTAATTATGTTTTTTCCAGAATCCAAAACAGCGTAATCTGAAATCTCTTATTAATGTCTTGTTTGTCAAGTTTTAATGATCAATTTGTATTTTTTTTTGTTCTGCAGGGTACAGCAACATTGCTACAACTTACTATTCATCTGTAGATTGCATCATGGAATCGTCATCCGTGAATGTTGGGGAGCAGGAAATTGAATCTACCCCTATAGAGAATCAGAAAATTGATCCAAAGTCTCATTTTTGGAAGTATGTCACTATTGTAGGGAAGATCCAAGGAGGGGGGTCATTAGTATGGGTTTGCAGTGAATGCCAAAAGGAATTCAAGGCATCCCACACCCGGGTGAAAGCACATTTGATTGGGATAAAGAACACTGGTATTCGAATATGCACCGGTCCACCTAGATCGAATGGAAAAGATGGAAAGGGATTGAGCAAAGAAAAAATAGCAAAGTATAAGAAAGAACAGGATGAGGTGGATGCTAAAGCAAACGAATCAAATGTTGCCTTTCAATTCAAACAACCAACAAGAATGGGGGCACATTCATCAAGGACTCCATTTCCCTCTCATGAATTTGGTAGTCCTACAAGTTCAAACTCAAAGCGGTCTAATTTGGGACCGCTTGAAAAGAGTTTTAATAATGAAGCTCGAGGCACGGCGGATGAATCTATAGACCGGTGCATTTATGCAAATGGCCTTTCTTTTAACCTTGTGCGATCTCCTTACTGGGCAGAAATGATTAGAGATGTTAATAAAGCCCCAATAGGATATGTTGTCCTTGGATATGAGAAGATTCGCACTACACTGTTGACAAGTGAGAAGTTACGTTTGGAGGGTGCATTGAACCCCATTCGTAATTCATGGCACATATCAAAGGTGTCCATCATTTATGATGGATGGAAAGATCAAAGGAATAGGCCTTTGATCAATGTGATTGCT
Organism: Larix kaempferi; assembly: GCA_027924585.1. Taxonomy (NCBI): domain Eukaryota; kingdom Viridiplantae; phylum Streptophyta; class Pinopsida; order Pinales; family Pinaceae; genus Larix; species Larix kaempferi. The sequence goes on along the minus strand of BSBM01000786.1, from coordinate 738,612 downwards.
CAAAGCCCTAAAGGGGCAATGTTTTTGAAAGCAGTCGATTGTGAGAGGCAGCAAAAAGATGGTCAATTCATTGCTGACATCTTGATTGAAGCAATTGAATATGTGGGGGCAGAAAACGTTGTCCAGGTCATAACGGACAATGCAACAGTGTGTAGAGCAGCGGGCCTAATTGTTGAAGGCAAATATCAACACATCCTTTGGACCCCTTGTGTTGTTCATTCATTGAACCTGATGTTGAGTAAGATGGGGACTCAAATTGAGTGGATGCGAATTATTTTCAAAGAGGCAAAGGAAATACAAGCCTTCATCACAAACCACCACATGTCCCAAGGAATTTACAGGGAATTTGCCAAGTTGGAGCTTCTTAGGGTAAAAATTTAAAGATTAAAGTTTAAACTTGTAAAGTTTGTTTCATTTTTCATTTTTCATTTTTCATTTTTCATTTTTAAATTTTAATTTATTGAAATCTTGTCACTTGCAGGTTGCAGAGACTCGTTTTGCCTCTCACATCATAGTGTTGGCGAGGCTTGTGCAGGTGAAAGAAGCCTTGCAGTCAATGGTATGCAGTTCTCTTTGGAACCAATGGAGGCAATCCCAAACTGAAAGAGCACAAGCAGTGAAGAGGTTAGTTGTTGATGATGAAAGGTGGGATAAGGTGGAGTATCTCTTGGCATTTACTAAGCCAATTGTGGATTTGCTACGCATGTTTGACACAAATAGGCCCAATTTGGGAGAGGTGTATGAGGGCATTGACTTCATGATAGAGAAGATACGAGTGGTCATCAACGCCAAGGAGCATGACCCAGATGAAGTCTTTTACAGAGAAGTAAAAGACATATTGACCAAAAGGTGGAACAAGATGACCACTCCATTGCACCTTTTGGCCTATGCAGTGAATCCTAAATATTATTCTGCAGAGTTACTAAATGATCCCGAAAGAACTGCACCAAACAAAGATCCAGAAGTCTCCCAAGGGTTTAAGAAAGCTTTTCGAAAGCTATTTGTAGACCCTGATATTGCCTATCAGATTCGTGAAGAGTTTTCACATTTTGTGGGATCTGAGGGTTTGGGTGCAGGTAATGATTCTTTATCATCTTAAGAATCAAGTTCATTGTTATTTCATATTGGTTTCTTATTCATTTCATATTTGTTTAAGATCTAAGGGTTTGAAGTTTTAAATTTGGATGCAGATATTGAGACTATGTGGGACAAGACTAGACTAAGTCCAATTAATTGGTGGAACTTCCATGTGGGGAAATTCCAAATATCCAAAAATTGGCCATCAAGATCTTGTCACAAGTTGCTAGTTCCTCATCAGCAGAGAGGAACTGGAGCACATATGGCTTCATCCATTCGGTGAAGCGAAACAGATTGGGCTCCAAGAAGGCTGAGGAACTTGTTTATGTCCATTCCAACCTTCGCCTTTTGTCACATAAGAAGGATGAATACAAATCGAGGCCCACCAAACTATGGGATCTAGAACCAGAGTTACCTGACTCGGATATGACATTGAATGCCATGGCTCATATGAATCCATTTGATGAGGGGGCACCATCAAGTGGACATGGTAGCAATGCTCTCGCTTCTACTTCTAGAGGCGGTGAAAGTGTTAGTGTTGATGTTGATCTTCGTCATATGGACGAGGACATTTTTTATGATATGTAAATGTAATTTATAATTATGTTTTGAACTTTTGAACAATGAAGTATGAACACTGAACAATGAATATCATAATATGATAGTAGGTTGCCACTTAATTCGTTTTGTAATTTGTATATTTGACTTATGTTGATGATGATGATTATGTAATATGTTTCATAAATGTTAACATTTTAAATTTTAATTTTTAAATTTTATTTTTAGTTAGATTTTAAATATTATTATATTATATATATATGTCGTTTCCCTGCCGTATCGTATCCGAATTTTTTGAAAATTTGCCATATCTGTGTCCACCCCCCCCCTGTATCTGTATCCGTTTTCGCCTCCGTTTCAGTGCAACTTAGGTTGAAGACTTGAATAATCAAATTGTTCATCATCAGTGTTCTGAGATCCATCAAGCCAAAAAAATTTGGCCCTTTGTAAAAATTACATGTCCAGACCCCCTTGGGGGAATCGTAATAAGTTGGTCTAACATGGTCAATTTGTAAAAGACTTGGCTTGCCTTAGGTTTGGTTGTCAGGGGGATACTCTATAGTGTATTTTCCTGAGGAATTATGCGTTGCGCTTCAGTGGCGTATAATTCCTGAGTTTTTCACTCATACCTCCAAAGCTGGAGTATTTCCATGGTGGTCGGACCTAGGGAGGTTATTAAAGTCTATGTCTCTATATTTTTTTTACATGCTAGCCATCAATAATAAGTCGTATGTAAATGCACTAAGTCCCCTAGGAGTTTGAGTCGATTCCGAAGAAAATAATTTTTTCCGTAAAACTAGACCATTTTTTAATGGTTTAAATGGAAAAATTCAAGTTGTAATAAATGAATGGTCTAGAGGCAGAATTCGGCGTGGAAATGCTCTTTTTGACGCTCAGAGCGTCCTCTTTACTCTGGTACCTAGTCTTCCTATGTTTCGAGCGATCAGATCATTCCATAGAGCAGTTTTGCTTATGAAGACTACAAAATGGCATTTTAATGCTTAAAAAAACACATTTTGCACCAAAGCAAAAAATTAAAATATATAAAAAAAGGCATTTAGCACATGCCAAATGACTTGGCATTATATCACACATGGTGGGCGAATATACTCCTTCACTAAAGCGTCACTTTGGAGTTGAGTTAGAAGTCAAAATATGAATTTTAAATTAGATATGCGTCATTCCTCTTGAAGCTCACGTGTGAATTCTTGACCAATTGACTTGGGAGAGGTGGCATTCTCTTCATTATTCAAAGGCGAGTTCTTTAAATATTTTAGCACATGGTTGGAGATCAAATCGTGTGATAGCGATTGCTTTGGTTTAAATGTTGAGTGTGCCCACCATCGTATGCTCCACGTGAATAGGATGTGGTAGCCCATATGTGGGCGGTGATACAACCAAAGTGAGGGTCGCCTACCTCATGAGAGGTGGTGCACCCTCCTTTGCCTCAAATCTAAACCATATCAATCACAAAGGATTTGAGGGAAGAATGGTGGAACCTCTGCTCTCATGTACAATTTTAGTATTGAATCTTTTGATGAATAAAAGGTTTTGGAGGTCTATTACGGTGTCTTTGGCTCAAGTTTGATGATCATTGTCTCATGTGTTTTATGAGGTAATTGTAGTGTTTCTTTTGCATTTGCTTTACTTGTCAGTTATTAGCCTTGGAAGGATTAGTATTAATGGATAGGGGTGAGTAAAGAAGTTTCTTTTCTCATTTAAAATACTTATGTTTAAGATAGAGAATTTGCATGCTTAAAAGTTTTTATGTATGCTCCTCTCATCTTCGATTTAAGTTTTACTAATGGATTTGACAAGTTGTTTGGCAAGTGTAAGGGTTTCTTTTATAGGTGCTTCAATTCGGATTTATGGGGGAACTAGTTTGCTTGCTTCATTCTCTGAATTCTTTGTGAAGAGGACGTAGTCTCTCTCAACGCCACCATAACAACCCCATCGCCCAAGTTCAAAAGGGCTTTGGCTTTCTACTTTCTCTCCCTTCTTTAAATTAAATCTCTTTTTAATTGGTTACTTAGGCTTGTTTCTTAGATCTTATTTTAAATAGGATTAAGTCATATTTCAGATCTGATTTATAAATTTTACATGCTTAGATCTAGATTGCTTCAAAAGATTTAAATCATTTATTTGAACTAGATCTAGCTTTAAAAAAGTTTTTCTTGTACAAGTCAATCATTGGTAGATCTAAAGGCTTGTTAGATTAGCTTATGTTTGGGGCATTAAATATTTTATTTGGCAAGTTAAAAGTGCTTTCATTGGCTGCCCCAAAAGGCAAGCCAAGATCGATAAGAAAGCTTGCTTTCTTGTGTTCACTTTTTGCATTTTACACTTAGAAATTTTTCACTTTTTCAAGTAATTTTTTTGGTTGTCCAAAAACACTTTCAAAGTGCTTTTGGGCACTTTTGGATCTAATAACTTGCTGGTTTTTAGCAGGTTGAAAGAAAAAGAGAGAGAAACTCTGGCGAATTTTTGAATTGTGGGCCATCCAGGGCACTCCAGGACCTCTCTGGTTCATAAAACTTGTTTTTTGTAAGCTTAGTGATCCCATTCTACAAGGGATCACAAGCATTTCTGTATTTTAATAAGCGAGTAAAAAGAAGAGCAAGTGGGCTACCCAGCACCCACACCCCATCCCCCCTGGGGGAATTCGCAAAATTTTCATGGAGTGATTTTTTCTAACAAGTTTTATTTTTTTTGTTTAAACAAACATCACAAAGCACACAAAAACGTCCTCAAAGGGATCATTACAATCGCTTTATCCATCTTTCATTTTTTTGGTGCTACAATTACAATTGTTCCTAAAATACAAACTAAAATTTACCCCCCTTGCTCTACCGAAGTACTCCACCATTTTGGTGTGAAGAAAAGATACTCTTGGGGTTTAGTTTAGCTTAATCATCCACTTTCAATACTTAATAAAACGAACCAATGGTCCAAGCCCAAAGTATGCTCTTGACCGCTGCAGCATAGTCTAAACAGTTTGGCTCAATCAGAAACGGGTGCAAGGCACTTAGCTTTAATAGGGAAATCCAATCGAACCAAATTCTAAGAACTCGTTGCATGGGCGGAAACTATAGAGTCAGCAGGCTACTTTAAGAAGGTTCATCCTTGCCTGGTTGGACACTTGGTGAAGCTACTATAGAACTCAGTTCGAAGGGTTAGGTCTCTTTTGGGCCAAACCAAGAATTGACCCATTCCTTTAATACGCATTTAATAAATCTAAAATAAACCAACAAGCCTCTTGCAATACTTTCACAACACTAACATCAAGCACTCACATTTATTTCTCGGCACTGGTCATCTATTTGTATGGTTAAGTTAATATGCAAAATGTCATGAATGCATCTTTATCTTATGTGTTGTATTAGTTAAAACTACAAATTGCAAATGATGTCTTGTTGTATCATTTTTTCTCATCACATTAACTCCTAGAATAGTTTTTATTCCGTTTTCATAGATTAAAAACCTTAGATATTTTTCATAGGGAGCACCCCCCTTGGCTTCGCTAGGAGTAAGCCTAGACGGAGGAGTCGAGTAAACAGGTGACAGCACTTGACTCTCACTTGCCCCCAAGGAACGCACCTAAGCAGCTTGAAGATTTCTGCTGCGATAATCCCCGAGTGCGTGTTCTGGCGGCAACAGAGCAAAGAGGCATTATCCCATTAATCCATTGTTAAAAAAATTAGTACATGGGGGATTCAACCCTTTGCTCATTCTCCTTCTTCATTTAATAGAGACTATACAGAGTGATCATGTCTAGCCATGTCAAACAAATATATTGGCAATAACATTACAATAATGTCATAGATGATCTCACTTTGATTAAAATTATATTCTTCTCGATTCCACAACAAGGTCTTGAACCCATTACATATTTGATAGAGTCAACTTTGATTTCAATTATTGCCAACGGGAAAATTAAGACAGCATATGCTCCTTCCTTGATCAAAACTGAAAATATTGAGCCCAAAACCCATTCGATGCAGTCAATGCTGATATTCACTCTCAGGCTCGCTTGCTGAAGAAACGAATCTTCTCATCCTTAAAACCAATCCCTTTATTACTCACCTTCCTTGTCTTCATGGATATATTATTCATTAATTCATGGGATTTCTTTATTACTAGCCATATTCCAATTCATTTTTCTTTAAATACATTTGTCCAAGATTCCTGGGCTTTTTTCAAATCCCAAGTTTTCCTTGACATTCATGAAATTACCCTCATTATTTATCACATTGTTCCATACATCAACGCAATGCCATGATCTTCATTAATCCATATGAGTCATGACCTTCTTATGCTATCTTTAAGCAATCCATTGACCAACAATGAGAAATGTGCATCAAATTAGGTTTTTCACTGATCATTTAAACCTTTCATCTTCCTGGACCTGTGGCACACTGTGATTGGTCATACTATTGTGGAGACCCCCTCCAACAAATTGTGTAGGTCACACCCTTTCCAATGGGTCTTCATTTGCCCAAAATGACCAACCATAGTCCAAGATATGACATGTTGAAGTTCATGCTACAATGACCATTAGATTCATGCCCAATCAACCATGATCATCAGATATTGCACTTTGTTATTTATACCACATGCATTGTGTGAATAGGTTCTAGAATCTATAATGTTTATATTGAAATTCACTTTCATATTGTATTGGAGTGATAAGCCCAAGCTATGCTACCTGTTATCACATATATAGTAGCCGGGCTACCATACATTATTTTTCAGATTCCAGTACACTATTCAGCCAGTTCCCTTGCATTGAGATGCTGAGATGAGCATCTATTATGGATCACTATCAGATTATGGACAGCAGTTTTGTTCCCCATGCCATGACTAAGTTTCAGGACACTCAGAGAGATGACCGATGTAGCCATTTAGCCATTTATACAAAGCAGTCAGTATTGCCCAGAGTTACAGCAGCAGTTTCAGAGGATAGATGTTGGTTCGGATGATGAGTGTTGTCCTCCGAAATGGCATGCGTGTCGTTTTTTAAAAGCCCAAAATGCAACACACCAGCCGAAATGACAACTCTCTTAGGAGAGAGGCCAATGTCACCACACTCCTCTCCTCTTCGCTTCAGGTTGGCTCTTCTCCAACACTAGGGGGGTATCCCTAAACTAGGATCGCTAAGGCAGGTACAGTAACGGGAAAGGTGAATGGAAGAGGCTGCCTTAGGGAAACGGAAGTAACAAAAGATAGTTTTCAAAATGGGTGATGGAAAAGGAAGGGAAGATCAATCCTCAGGGAAAGACCAGTGCCAGTACCAGAAGGGGAAATGGAGTCAAAAGAGGGCTCATGGAGGCTTTATGCTTCATAAAAAGCGAGACGAATCTAGAATGGATAAACAATCACAATCCTAATCAACATTTCGTACAACCGAATACTAATGTCCATTGAGAAACTGATTGTTCAAGCATAATTAACCAACTTAATCCTAAATGGCTAATCTATTGTGCTTGATAAAGCCCTCACCAGCTAGATTCATTCTACAATTTGAAATACATCACACAAGCATATGAGGATTGCTCAATCTGTCCACAAAACCATCTGATTTTTTTCATTAACGCTCAACAGGGATAAAAAACCCAGAAATTTTCCATCATTTTACAATGAGGAGTCTGACTCCTTTATAGGCCTAAAAAGCTCACCTAGAATAATATTAAAAAATATGACAAAAAGTAGGTGAACTCGGCTGTCAAATAAAACAGAATTAAAAGTGGGTTCAATGCTTGAAGCTCCACGCCAAGAAATACACCACTGCCAGCTATGACAGTCTTTGTGGCCTCCGATGAGATAAAAACATGAATAAAAACTGCTGTGTGTTGATAACTTGCAGAACCCCGAGCTCCAGCAAATTTATTTTAACTCTGCGTTTGGACGCTAATGCGTGATTTATGCTATTTCATGAAGAACTGTGTGTGGCAACCACAGAAAACGTGCCCCCGAGCTTGTCATTTGTGGAACAAATAATCCGGCTGCTTCCACGTCTTTTTCAAACTGCAGTTTGATTTACATTCTACGGCCTGTTTGTTCATCGTGTTGAACCCGAGTTTGTTGAAACTGACTCGACATCAATTAATTTGCCACAGAATGACGCGTGGAGAAAAGTGTCGAGGTATGCTATTTGCCGAATTGCAACACAATATTTAGGGGTGTGCCTTGGCGACTTTGGTATTGCACGCGAAGATTTCTCCGGATTATGGTTCAAATCCATATCATCAATCGGCTGCCACTTGTAATCGGCTTTCAATATAAATAACACGGGTGGCCGTCTCTGCTGCACCCACAACTTCACGCTGCAGCTAAGACACCACCAATTTAACCGTGGAACTCCAAATCGCAAATTCTGGAAAACGTGGACTCTTCATATGGCATGGCTGTCAATTTGAGAGAAAAACTCGGCTGCCATCGAAATTAGCTTCAAATCGGCTGTGTGTTGATCATCTCGATGAAGCCGAGCTGTGGCAAATGTTAAACCCCGAGCTTTGGCGTTTTTCTTTCTAAACAACTGCTAGTTCTAGCATTCGGCTGCCATCGACTGCGACCTCTGTCAGATTTTAAAAAAAAACTCAGCAGCTTGCTAATTTTCCAGTTAAAACCCGAGGTTTACATTGAACGTAACCTGGCATCCATCTTCTTCCTTTCACTGTGGCCACAGGATGATGATCGTTGACAGTGTTGTCACAACGATCCTCCAGCACGATTGCCGAGCAGACATCGGTTCCTTAGATGATGATTTCGCTGCAACTGTTTGTAAGAGGAAACTCCAAGACCGATCCCTTGGAAAACCTGGAATAGAACACGCAGCAGCTATTTCTGAAATAATAACTCCAAAATCGTGATTTGAGAGATACGTGGTAACAATCTTTGACCTAATCGATTCCAAAGCTTAACACTGGTTGCGATTCTCGTGGGACCCAATTTGGTGTTCGGCTGTGTGATATGACAGCCTTTGCCTCTTCTCAAAAATTTTGCTTAGATTTGTATTGTAATACTATGAAATGGCACAGACTTCAACTAATAGTGCCCACGGGAAAATGATAACCTCTCAACAGCTGCTTCAAAAGTTTAAGTGAATAGTCCCATGAGCAGTGCAAAAAAGTTAGACATGAGTTCATCGTGGTACTCACAACCTCCCCCTGTCAATAAATAGGCCGCTGGCTCTTGATGATGCCAATAGAATCACAAGGAATTACACGACCCTGATTTATTAACTGGTAAATGCTATGCTGGCCATTTGTACCAGGTTCTCCACAATCTGTTTCACCAACCTCAAAAGTTTAGAGTTATACCATCAATAGAAACTCCCTGTTGCTTGGCCTTCTTTGACAAAAGTGAACATTAAAATCGGGCATATTCTCAGTTTATGGTATCCCACAGCTGTTTGAAGGTTCTTTCTTGCCTTTTCATTTGACTGATTTCGCTCGCTGGAGTCTAGAAAGTTCCAAATCAACCTGAATATCAAGCCATGATTTTATCATTGCCCAGAAAATTCCAGTAGCATCCTGTCCACCTAGCTTAAGAAAACCTCAGCAACATCACGATCTTCAGTTATGATACAATCTGTGTGAGCACTTCCATGTTTGTGAATATGATCAATAGCCCCATAAACATCCTGTATTATTTCTACAGTGCATGCCATTGAACTGTATTCATGATGAAAGCTATTGGCCTTTGGTAATTTCAGTATATCAGCAGCCTTTAAGCCACCATATAATGTAACACCTGCTGCTTGTAATGTCAAAATAACTTCATCAAGGCCACCAGTTTTCATTATGGCTTCATGTACAAGGAGTGTTTCCATTGCGTTACAAGCAGCGGGATAGTCACTCTTTGCATCTAAAATAATTCATTTCGCCATATGCAAATCAGCTGCTTTGTCCACATATACATGACAAACACCATCAGCATGACCAAGAACAGGAATTTTTGTCGATTCCTTGATTTCTGACACCAATTTATTACTTCCCCTCGGACATGACAAGATCTATAACATCATCCAGCTTTAGCAGATCTGGAATTTCGTCTCTAGAATTAACGAGGCCAATCAGCTCTGATCCAACAGATTTGGGCAATGCTTCAGTAATAACCTTATGCAAAATTGCATTTGATCGAGCTGCTTCTGATCTGCTCCTGAGGGCATTGTACGAAGACCTCCCTATGCATAAGCCTGGGATGGAAAGTGACCAATAACTGAGAAAATATTAAACCAACTTTCTGTAGATTTCAACAATAGAACCATCCCAGGTCTCAAGAATAAGACAGCCATTCATTAGAAATCTCATGCTGCTTGTTCCTGGCTGCTTTATCAGTCGGAGGGGCATTAACTCACTCTGAACAGCATCAACGCAGGCTTCTTGAGACAGCTCAGGATGTGCCTGGAAGGTTTGTAGCAGAAACCCACTGTAGCTGCTGATTTGTGCTTGATGATGGCAGTCCTCTCACAATGCAGTGAATAATGAATAATAACGAGGTAACAATGAGCATTCAGGTATATGACTCAGCAAGTATATTTTGGTGTTATGGTTATATTGCTTTTATATTCATTCTTGTAGCATGTCTTAGCATTTAGTATCATGATCTGGCGATCATATAGATATGTGGACCTGGTTGTACTTTATATAGATATATAATTGTCCCTACTCAGACTTAGAAGTTCTTGACCTATACTCATCGGTTTTACCCTCCTTGGGGAGATTAGAGGTGATCATTCCCACCATACTTTGGCTTGCTAGTGTTGGTCTCATTAGTCATTGTCTTCATCCATCCATTATCTACCCAATTTGTTATTTACCTTGACTTACTACCTGACTAGTGGCATGGAGGACCTTTACCCGTTGTAGCCTCTGTATTGGATGAGCTTCCTTGTTTATTGTGTCTCGGCTCTGAGTTGGTGACAAAACTTACCCTTGGTGAGTTGGATTATTCCCCCTAGTCATTAAAGATGTTGTTGGTTAAACCTGAAACAGATAGTACTGCCATGAATGCAAAATTATGAAAAGAAAATGTTATATCTATTGTGAAAAGCCAAATGAATCTGGCAAAGAAATATCAAATGTTATATCTATTGTGAAATGTAAATACCCAGGTAAACAAGATGTCTAAAAAACACACCTGGAAGTGCTCAGGTAAACAAGTGCCTTAAAAACACACCTGCAGCAAGAAGCCTAATGAAATGTAAATCTATGCAATGTGTTTATAAACACACATAGATCAAAGGCTATGGAAACTAAAGGCCCAAAAAGCAATGGAACTTAAACTCTATATCAAAAAGATTGCTGGCCTCATTTGTATTATGGATTGTGAGCATCTGCCAAGGTGAATAAACACTCTTTGAACAACTTACCCATTTGTAAGACACCGCCATTCCCTGTGTTATTGCTTGTCTGGTATATGCTATGGTTTGTATTCCCTTTTTCATATCCAAAGTGTCACAGTGTTAAGTCAGTAAGTCATCCCGTGGCCTAGCCATTTTAGTTTTAGCCTTCACCCTTCACTAGCAAATTGATCACAACTATGAAGTGAGTATGGTCTTGAAAGTCTAGTTTGAGTCATAAATAATAATTAATGACCTTATATATTTGGATTTAGATCGCCAGAAATGATTACTTTTTGTTATAATTGCTATTTGAATGGATTGTAAAGCATGCTTTAACCTTTGACACCTTGCAGCATTATGATGATAGCCTAAGTTATATTTTGGGTCATTGTTGACTTGGTCAAACATAGTTTGACCAAAAGTCAACCACAGGACATGAGGTGGCAGACCTCAGATGATATAGAGATATGATATATGGTCTGGTACAGGTCACCATGGTGGTTCTATGCAGTGGTTTCAGGCTTATGATGATGATTTTTGCTTTTCAGCACTATTACAGATTATTATTATTTGGTCTATTGGATATGATGAGTATTTATTTTTGACCATGCAGAGGTCTATATGGTGTATGAGTACACATCTTAGATGGATTTGGACCTTCTGAGACCAATGAGACAGTCTGTTTTCAGTTCCGGGCAGTTACAGTGATTATTAGCCTCAATTGGCTATCCGGGTGAAGATTTGGCCTATCAGAGGCCCTGTCAAAGCAGAGCAGAGAGTTGTTGAGTTCACCTAGGGCGTTGTGCATGGAGGGGGTGGTCCAGCCACTTGTTATTACCATATTACCCCCCTCCCAGACAGCCTAGTGGCCTCACCTTGACAGCGCAGGCACTCCAGGAGGCAGTTTGGGCAGTTTCACACTTCCCGAGGCAGTCCAGAAATGGTGAAAATGGCTACTGAAGGATTCGATTTGGGCTACTGAGGCAAAGTTATGGCATGGGATGACTTGTGATGATGAGTGGGATGTCTTCCACACCTTCTCCCGCAGTGTCAGCTTTCAGTGGGACCCACACCCATCACATTTGGCATTTTATATGATTTTCTGGAGCCTCCCAAGGCTCACGACTTTCCCAGAGAGGCACGATTTGGTGTCTACCATATTTATTTTTGGATATTGTGCCATGGGGATTGACCAAGGGTGTTAGAAATTACCCCTTGGACCCACCATGAGCTAGATCTTATGTTTTATCATTCACTTCTGGTGGGACCCCCTCTCCTAGGGCGATTTGGTCCATTGATGTATTATTTTATTAGTGATCCATGTATTGTATTGTTGAGCTCATCTCAACCATTGATTGGATCTTTTGATCTTTTAATCTTAGCCACTCATTCAAAAAGTGGTTAGAATTATGGCCTCTCTCCATCCTATTTAAAGGAGAGAGCTTCTCATTATAAAGGGGTCTTTGGCTCTTGAAATCTTGATATAGAAAAACTTTTCTGTGGAAATTCTTGTGGTCTCCTTTGCATCTGGTCTTCTTAGATGGTGATTGGAAAGCCTATTGTATCCTAGCATTTGGGCATTTGTGGTAAGATCTATATTTTTTGGAAACTTTTGTCTTGTCTACAGTAGGGCGACTTCACTTGGGCATTTTTGCAAGGCTTCTTCAACTCGCTCCACTTGGCATTCGCTTGTATCAAGGGGTTATCATTAATATCATTGTGATCTATGCTATCTCTTTGTTATTTCTCTTGTGGCATTAGCATATCTCTTGTTTGCAGCAAATCTGATATGGTTGACGTTTGTTGTGCAGGAGAGAGGGCGCATTGGCTTCTTTGGACTAAATCGATCTCATGGAAAACTACTTCAAATCGCTCCAAATTGATCGGATTTGCATAGATCATCGTCATCAAGGCATCTACAAGGTTATCCAGGTAAGATCCACAGGTTTTTTCTTCTTGTCTTGGTTCCAATCCATTGGCACAACTACTTCATTGTTAAAACCCTCATATTTCAAACCCTCATTTTACAAATTCTCAGATCTACTAAGATCTACTTGGCTTTTGGGTAAAATATTTAAAACCCACCTCTATAGCATCCACGAAAATTCGGATCTATAGTTTGGTGTGGATTGGCCTTCATCCGACCCATTTCCCAAGGCAAATTAGCCTCTCCAAGTGAGGTCGCACTTCTTGGATGGGTGAGTTTTGCTAGATCTAGCACCTGGGTAGGTGAGGTCCCACTTGATCCTTAATCTCCACAGTTGATAACCTACCACTAGTGCCTCACCTTGTTGATTTCTACCTTGTGGGCCCTGTTGTCCGCCAAACTGCACACCAGCAGCAGAAATCTTTCGAAAGTTGTCTCCCTCACTGAAAAGTGGGCAGAGGTGTGGCCCTGGGGGCAAGCAATGAGCCAGGTACTGTCACCTGAATCCCAGCTCCTTCATTTAGGCTAACTCCTAATGAAGCCAAGGGGGGTAGTCCCTACAAAGAGTTGTCTAAGGCTCTTGTGTTTTATGTGTTTTAAGTGTGAATGATGCGGATGGGTGTTGTTTAGGAGTTTTGAAGGTGAGAGACACAAAAATGCTTTGAAAATTACCAAGATAACGCAATCCACGTTGCAAGAGAAGATGAGAGATACACTGAATCAGATACAAATCACTCTTTATACGAAAATTAACACAAGTACTCCAGATTGATAATAAGCAAATAAAATATGTGATTAAGGACCAGTGCCTTCTGGAGTCAAAAATGTCTAAGTGATTGAGTTGCTTGATACAAGTGTTCGAGATAAATGTTTGTGAGATCGTTTTGCAGCTTATCTTGGTAAATTAAAGATTTTAGTGGTCTTGATTATTAGGATAAAACCAAGGATATCAAAAGAGTGTCCGGAAAAGATATTCTAAGCTGTTCCTTTAAGAGACATGTCGGACCTGTCTGGATCACAGCGAGGCGCGCAATGCTAACCAACCACTGTGTCACAGATTGGGCACTCCGGTGCCTCCCCTGAGAACTGCTTTGAATACTTTTTGAACAACGTCGGTTCGTTGGTTATGGGGGTGAAAGTTTTAATTAATTATCACTTATGAGCTTATCCAGTCCTTCACCTTTCTGAGTACTAGTCCAACCGTTTCCAGCTGGCAGAGCATACGGGTGTTGGACACACAACCAAAGTAAATTAATTAGGGGGAATGTGGATTGAAGTGTTTTATTATTAAGAACACTTGTTCAACTCTCCGACAGAGAGCGCTCTTGACTTAGTCTTAAAACCACAGTTCAAGAGACTTCCTACTTTAAAATGCCTAATGCAAGGGGAAAGTGCAAATCTATATGCTCTCCGACAGAGAGTGCTCTTGACTTGGATTTGGCCAAGTTCAAGAGGCTTTGTTTATTTTAAGAAAAAGTAAAGCAGCTTGTAAAGATGATGGAAATAAATGAAACTAAAAAGACCTGAAGAGACGATAACCACAAGATATTATAATGCCTCTACAGATAACAGAAAGCAAAACTAGTGTTCTACCAAGCAGATTTACGCTAATGGTGGGATCAACCTCCGAACAAGGTCAACCTCTAAGAAACGCCTGCACTTGAGAACTTCCAGCTAGCTGAAAGCTCTACCAAGGAAACTGACGGGGAAGGACGAGTAACCACAAATTATGTGGTCCTGCCCCTGGGATGGGATCCCAAGGATACTACTTCCGGTCAAAACTTGGAAGAGAAGAACTATGAAAATAAAAACTACTCTAAAACAGAAAGTAAAAGATCTAATCTAACCAATCACAACACTCTTCCCCAAATGGGGAAGAAAGCCAAAAAAGTGGAGACCCCCCTCCACTTGAAATTTTATTAATCTTTACAATTTGCCTTGGTTTGGAAACCTTGAATGACTTTGAAGCAAAACGATACTTGGACAATTTAAAGAAGAAGCAAGTTTTTGCTTGCTTTTACAAAGGATAAGTGTGTCAAGTTTTGCTCATTTTCATGGTTTATTCTCCTTTGTCTTTTGATTGGATCTTACTTCTTCAAAGCTTTTTCAAATTTTCTCCTTTCAAAGCACCTACACAAGCTTGAAAGATATACTCAACATGCACCCATTAAATGTCAAAAATCAAAATGAAATTCGAATCTACCAAGTCCAAACTTGAAAAATAAAGCCTAAAACATGGAAAATATGAGATTTTTGTTCGAAAAAATTTGTATGGGAAAACGGACCAGCGAACAAAAGTGGCTTAAAAATCACTAGAAATAAGATCTAAACTATAAAAAAAATTATGAAATTTTTTCTATCTTAAAAAGGGAAACTAAAACTAAAACAAATGCAAGTTTAAACAAGTGCAAAATTGAGATCTAGTACTTCTAAACTAATCTTTTCAAATGCATGAGATTTATAAACTTGATGTAAAAAAGAGATCTAACTAACTTAAGAGATACAAAAAGAACTAAGACCAAAAAAAAATGGAACTAATACTAACTCAACAAAAACGTTTTTGATCTTTGAAGTGTTTTAGGGCTCTTTTTAAAGGTAGACGAATCGATCTAATGAGGAGAAAGCGAGTGGAAGAGATGAGAGGATCTTGAATGGAAAAACAAAAGGGTGAAGATAGATCTAGGGCAAAGAAAAATGGAAAGGAAGGGGAGATGAAGAGGGTAAAACGAATGGAGAAAGAGGATGCAAAACGAATGGAGGATGAGGGGTTTTGAGGTAGGGAAAGCTATGGAGGAAAATAGGCCTAGCAAACCAATGAGAAAAAGGAAACAAGGAGCAAATAAGAGGGGTTTGAAGAAAGAACCCTTTTGTAACCAAGTTTGAATGATGAAAATTTTTTGTTGATGGAAAGAACACAACCCTTTCTGCTTTGATGCCAATCTTTAGATCTTGCTCCTTGGAGATTTCCTGAAAGCAAACTATTAGCAAGAGTTTTTTGTTGGTGGAGAAGAGGGAGATACAACTGAGTTCATCTCATCTCAACCATTTGAAGATCTACAATGCACATACACTTATACAAACAACGCTTGATTAAATCTAGAGAGTTAGACAAAAATTAATAAAGAGACAAGGTAGTAAAACCAATTACAAGTTGTACTCTTTAAACTATTTAAGCCTAAGCCTAGCAAACAAATTGGACCATCAAATGCTTGCCCTACGCTCTTACGAAAGAGATCCAAGCATAAATATTAATCAAGATTGAAATTGCATAAATGAATAAAACATCAAAGATATTACCTCAACAATGTACTATTAACTCATGAACCAATAAGAATGCACACCATTTGCCTCCAAAGCCAACTTTATTTCCAATGATAGCCAAATAGCTATAAGTTCTTACAATCTCCGCAGAGTAAGTTTACAATAACAATCCATGAAAAGAAAGCCCAAATGGCTTCTCTTAAATAGCAAAACACTAGCCTAAAACCCTAATTCGAATTTGGCATGAAGAGAGCCAAAAACTCCATCATAATCCAATCAAAACCATGTCAACAACAACCAAATCGAGCTTGGAGTCTTAACTCAACATTAAGTTTGAGTTTGGAGCCCATAATTTGAGGAAGGAGCCCCACATGCATTGATTTCAAAATCCAACAACCCATTAATCAATTGCCAAATCACCAAAACGAATTTGCATGAAGGTGGGCGAATTTCTCAACTGTAGGTCACTCCCAGTGCTCCGAAACTGATCTGAATCAGGTGGGTGAAGATTCCAATCATCATAAATGCTTTTTGCCATGTCATTTTGACTTTTACTTTATTCAATTTGGCTTTTTTTGGAGAGATTTAAATTATCTCCAATTTATTATTTTTTGAATATTTTAATTAATATTTCTCATTTTTTTATTTTTTGAAAAAATATCAATTATGAGGCCAAATAATTGTCTGAAACTTAGAGTTAGCTGGTCCGGGGATCATGAATGATTTTTGGCTCAAGTCTGGAGCCTTCAATCACTGAAATCGGATCCCGGATGACTGACATATTACAAATTAAAAATTTCTCTATTTAAACTATAGAGAAATTTATTAAAATTTAAAAAATAATTAAAAACCCAAATTCGACGGACCCGGTAAATTTTTTTCGAAATTTTTCATGAGGGTCCTAGAGAATTGGGACATGACCAAAACCTATTCTAATAGTGTCTAGTAGGCTTATGTACATCAGTTGGACTCTAATAACGCCCCATGGCTAAAATTTTCAAAATCGGGCATTCCTGATTTGGAGGAAGCGAGAAAAAACCTCATCGATTATAGCTCGGCTACAGGCAAAGTATAATTGACAAAGGAAAAAACTCCCTGGAATACCTTAGTTGCTTAATCAAGTCATGGGGAACCAAGACACTCAGATCCTACTAGCACACTTTATTACAAACCCCATGGGACCATGGTCATATCGACTAAAAACAAAAATTGGCTAACTGCTGCAATCTGAACTGGAAGTGAACACTGATGTGTTCCAACACTGGCGGCTCGATAAGGCTTCAACTATTTGTACAAAATAGGTGATAACAGGCCCCATTCCTCATTTTGAGGGTTGAGCCCCACTTGGGTAACTTGGTGATGCATTTCAATCTCAGATCTACAAAGAACTAGCCATTGGATGATCCTAATCTTCAAGACCCACCTAGCTTTACACCTCAACATTTTTTGATCTACAGTTTGGTGGACATCCGACTCCATTTGGCCCACTTTCCAAGGCACTGATCCTTCTCCAAGCCCTCACGACTTTTCTGGTTTGTTGAGTTTGCTTGGGGTTTGGTCTTTGTCTTATTGCTTAAACACCTAGACATTATCATATCCACTCATGAAGCCAAACTTTGGTACTGGTTAGCCCCAATTTGGTCCCTAACTACCCTACATTGGACATAGTTCCCAAGGCAATGGATTTTCTCATCTTTGACTGGTACCCTGATCCTAGATGATCTTGTTTTAAATCTCATAAGTCACTCACATAACCAAGTTGGACCAAATCTACATTGTCTAAACCCCTTGATCCAACCTATTACTCATCTTGTGACTTCATCCATAGATTTAGGGTTTACCATACACCTTACGTACTTCATCCATACTTGATTTGATCTGGTGTCTTGGTCTGATCTCTCCTATCGAGAGTAGATCTAGGTCTCCCCTTTTGTTGTCTTGGGCTAAATAACATAAAGTGAAGATTGCCTCGATTGGTGTGACAACCATCCATTGGGAGTCGAGACTATCTTGGTTGCACCTCTTGGGTTGCCCATTCCCTCTGCTATCCATCTTGGATTCATCTCTAGGGGCAACTACAAGTTCGGTGATAACACTACCATCATTTCTTAATAGCCACATGTGATCATTTTAGAGCCCAATTGTTGCACCCATGTCTAGTGACCTTACCACATTATCACCGGCCTACCACCTGCCAATTGGTCATCCTATTGCTTGTTGCCACATGGCATTGTCCCATCTGTCCACCCTCTACTTATTGAGTCGCCATTTCCCATCTGCCATGGTCCATGGCTTTCACAAAGTAGTTCTAGTTCCAAGGTGGGGTGATCCTTGAAATTCCCTGGCTACAAAGAATCGATTGCAGCCATGCCTTTCTATGAGGGAAAATTTTGACATTCCTCGACTATTAAGATCGTCTTACAATACTACCCTACCCTCCATGGGCTTCCCCTAAATGTCAAGAGTGGCAACCGCTCAAAAGGCCCAATGCCAAAGAGACTCTTCTAAAGCCAATGAGGCTCTCCATGGAGTTCCCCTAGATGTTAAGTGGGGCAATCCCTTCAACACCCCCACTTCAAAGGATTGGTGTTGTCATGTTTTTTGTAGGGTTTCCCCAAACTCAAGTGGGACAATCCCAGGAAACCCACAGCACTGAAGGAAATTAAAACACTGTCGTAGGGTTCTCCATGGTGTTCCCCCAAATGCAAAGTGGGGACTTCCCTTTGCTTTCCTAGCACTAAAGGAATATGGTGTAGCATCATCAAGCTCCAAGCAGGGTTCCTCCAATCATGCAGTGAGATGAGCCCTCGACCTCCTCGGTTGTGAAAGATAGTGGTATTGGGCCTCTTGCACATCTTCCCCAAAGGGTTAGGGGTAATCCCACAAAACTCCTGGCTCTAGAGAAGAATAGGTAAGGACTTGAAAGGATCTGTTATCACATATATAGTAGCCGGGCTACCATACATGATTTTTCAGATTCCAGAGCACATTTCAGCTAGTTCCTTTGCTTTGAGATGATGAGATGAGAAGCTATCTTTGGATCACTATCAGATTATGGATAGCAGTTGTATTCCCCATGCCATGACTGAGTCTCAGGACACTCAGAGAGATGACCGATGTAGCCATTATACCATTGGTACAGAGCAGTCAGTAGTACCCAGAGTTACAGCAGCAGTCTCAGAGGACAGATGATGGTACAGGTTGATGAGCTTTCAGGTATATGACTCAGCAGGTATATCGTGGTGTTATGGTTAGATTGCTTTTATACATATTCTTCTAGCATGTCTTAGCACTTAGTGTCATGATCTGGCGATCATATAGATATATGGACCTGGTTGATCTATTATATATATTATATTGTCCCTACTCAGACTTAGAAGTTCACTATTCATACTCATTGGTACATACCCTCCTTAGGGAGAATAGAGGTGATCATTACACCATACTTTGGCTTGCTAGTGTTGGCTTCCTCATTTCATTGTCTTCATCCATCCATGGCCTACCTTTTAGATTATCACCCTGACTTACTACTTGACTAGTGGCATGGAGGACTTTTCCCCACTGTAGCCTCTATATTGGATGAGCTTCCCTGTTTATTGTGTCTCGGCTCTGAGTTGGTGACAAAACTTACCTATGGTGAGTTGGAGTTCCTTGTGAATTCCCCCTAGTCACTAAAGTTGTGTTGGCTAAACCTGAAACTTTTAGTGCTGCCATGAATACAAAATCTTGAAAAATGAAATGCTATATCTTGTATGAAAAGCCCATTCATGCAATGTGTTTCTAAACACACATGAATGAGAGGCATGCCAAATGAACATGGCAATGAAAATAAAATGTTATATCTTTTGGAAAATAAATACCTAGGTAAACAAGCTGTCTTTGACACACCTAGAAGTGCTCAGGTAAACAAGTGCCTTAAAAACACACCTGCAGCAGAAAGCCTAAAAAAAAATGTAAATCTATGCAATGTGTTTATAAACACACATAGATCAAGGCTATGGAAACTTCAGGCCCAAAAGCAATAGAACTTAAATGCTATATCTAAACAATTGCTGGCCTTATTTGTATTATGGATTGTGCGCATCTGTGAAGGTGAATAAACCCTCTTTAAACAACTCATCCATTTGTGAGACACCGCCATTCCCTGTGTTATTGCTCATTCAGTATATACTATGGTGTATTCCCTTTCCCTTGCCAAAGTGTCACAAAGTCAAGACAGTTAAGTCATCCCTTAGCCTAGCCAGTTAATTTAAGCCTTCACCCTTCACTAGCAAATTGATCACAACTATGAAATGAGTATGATCCTGAAAGTCTAGTCTGAGTAATAATAATAATTAACGACACTATATATTTGGATTTAGATCGCCAGTCATGATTACTCTGTGTTATAATTGTTATTTGAATAAGTTGTAGAGCATATATTAACCTTGACACTTTGCAGCAGCTATTGATGATGATCTGAGTTATATTTGGTCTTGGTTAGACCTAGTTTGACCATGGAGGACCATGGGACATGAGATGTTGGACCTTATGATGATATGGATAGATGATATATGGTCTATGTATACATACATGATGACTCTATGCAGCAGCTACAGGCTTATGATGATGATACTGGGGTTACAGCAGTGTTTGTATATGTACAACGCATTATTATTGGCCTTGATCCGGTATATTGGATATTTATTTTGATCATGCAGAGATTCATATGGTGTATGAGTACACATCTTGGATGGATTTGGACCTTCTGAGTCCAATGGGACAGTTTGTTTTCAGTTCCGGGCACTTACAGTGATGATTTAGCCTCAGTAGGCTGTCCTAGTGCAATTTTGGTCTGTCGGAGGCCCTGTCGGAGCAGATGTGATTTTTATCCGGTTGACCTAGGGCGCTGATGATGGAGGGGGTGGTCCAGCCACTTGTTTTTACCATATTACCCCCCTCCCGGACACATTGGTGCCCTCACCTTGACAGCGCCAGCACTCCAGGAGGCTGTTTGGGGCAGTTTCACGCTTCCCGAGGCATTTCAGGATTGGTAGAAATGGCTATTGAGGAAATCGATTTGGGTTACTGAGGCAAAGTTATGGCATGGGATGATCAGTGATGATAGATCGGGACCTTCCACACCTTCTCCAGCAGTTTCAGCTTCATCGGGGCCCGCATCCATCACTTATGGCACTTTCTGTGGATTTTTGAGGTCTTTTGAGGACCACGACTTCACTATGGAGGCACGATTTGGTACTTTCATGATTATTTATTGGTTATTGTGCTATGGGGATTGACCAAGGAGGGATAAAATTACCCCTTGGACCCACCATAAGCCTCTTATGATATTTTGTCATCATGACTTGGTGGGATTCCCCTCTTATAGGGCGATTTTGTCCACTTATATTATATTTTATTAGTGATCCATGTATTTCATTGTTGAGCTCATCTCAACCATTGATTAGACATTTGTATCTTTTAATCTTAGCCACTCATTCAAAAAGTGGTTAGGGTTTTGGTGCCTCTCCTTCCTATTTAAAGGAGAGAGCCTCTCATTGTAAAGGCACCTTTGGAGCTCTGGAATATTGGAATAGAAGATTTTTTGTGGAGCATATCTCTCTTGCATTGTGGATTCTCTTGCATATTGAATATACAGTATCTCTTCTATGTATCATTGTGGATTTTGGTGCTTTTGCTAACCTTTTGACAGGAAAGTCGAATTGGAGAGAGGAGGGCGACTTCGTGAGGGTTATTGTTGGAGGGATCCACATATTCTCTCTTGGGTTGATCTTGTGACAGGGAGTATCATTATTGTATCTTCGTGACATAGTTGATGCTTTCTATTACATCTTTCTACCATTTTCATAATCATCTTGCTTGACTTGTTTCTTTGATCTTGTCTTGTAGGAGGAGGACGATTTGGCTATCTTGGAGAAGGGCGATTTGGTTGGAGCACTTGGATCTCACTCTTGAATATACACATAGGAGAATGCTATCAACTTGCAAGGTGGCCATAAGCAATTGAGGTAAGATCTACAAGGTATGTGCCTCTTTCATCCATTCTATCTTCATTGGTCATAAAACCCTAATTAAATCAAAACCCCAATTTTGGTATTTCTTAGATCTACTTAGATCTAGCCTTGCAATTGAAAAGATATTAAGAACCCACCTCTATAGGATCCACCCCTAGTTGGATCTATAGTTTGGTGGTGATTGGCTAAAAATTGACACACTTTTCAATGCAAAAAGCCTTCTTGAACCTAAATCGATTTTCCTAAGAGAAGCGTGTTGGGTTAGATCTAGCACATGGGTAGGTGAGATCCCACTTGATTTGAAATCTAGACACTTGATAACCTATACCCATATCTTTACTTTGGTGAAAACTACCTTGTGGACATCTCTCCACGTTTTAAGGGGTTAAAACCCCCTTTTGACCTTCTTGACATCTTAAAACTTAGATCTACTAAGATCTAGCCATTGGATTCACTTGAAACTTTGAAGGAACATAGATCGGGGTACTAACATCCCGGATCTACATTTTGGTGGCCATTGGACTTGATTTGGTCCACCAAAACCCATTTTTGGACCCTCCTTGAGCAAATCGCACCCCCTTGATTTTTTGAGTTGGTCCACTTCTAGGAAGTGGGTGTTTGAGTTTTTCGTGGATTTGGAATGCCCATGCCTTGAAACCTAGGTCTACATTGTCTTTTTGTCAAGATCCTCCTTGGGGATTGCATTCCTTGTTTCAAGGGATTGTGGTCCACTTAGGGTAATCATTTAAAAACCTAGATCTAGTAAGATCCAACCATTGGATCTCATCCAATCCACTTGACTTGGCTTCTAGGTGTCCCGATCTACAATTTGACATACTTTTTGACCCCATTAGCCCACTTAACAAGGCACTAGTCCATCACCAAGCAAGTCGCACTCCTTGGGATTGGTGTCTAATCCTAGATCTATCACATGGGTATCCTCGAAATCAACTCCAACTCATAGATCTAGCCTACATATAACCTATAGTACCTACCTCACACCTAACTTCACCTTGTGGGCCTACCTAGAATCACTTCACACTTCCCAAGAAAACTAGACCCACTTGTGTAAACACATGGTACTATACTTTGTCATCATACCCCATCATGTGGCCTAGACCATACATAGGTTGAAACGTTAATAATCTCTTACACTTCCCTCAACCATACCTTAAACCTTAGGTCCACTTAGCCTTGCATTGGTTTCCGTAACTCATTACTTACCTACACTTAGAAACTTTTGTTTGGGTCCAATCAACTGTGATTGGGGTATAGGGTCTCCCCCTTGGTCTAGTTACACCTAGACCTAAAGTGAAGAGTGCCTCGGTTGACGTGACTCCCAACTGCATTGGGAACCGTGGCATCTCTTTGGTCACCTCTTTAGTTGCCTGACTCCTCTACCGTCCCGGATGGGATACCACTAGGGGCAACTACAAGTTGTGTGATAACATTTTTGGCGCCGTTACCGGGGAAGGTAGAGGCCTACCCTGGTTCGACATATATTTTTCAAACCTATACTCCCGTTCTCTTTGCCAACATTAACATTTTTGGCGCCGCTGCCGGGGAGGTAGAGGCCTACCTTGGTTCAACATACCTGTTTTGTCTCACTCTCTCCCTGCACTTTAAACGACATACATCTTGGTAGAAGAGTTTAAAAATCTACCTGGCGACTCCAATTTGTGACTCCGCTGAGGATCGGCCCCATTCCCATCTTTCAATTTTGTAATTTGTAAATCATAAATGAATTCAGACATTTTCTTCCAAATGACAAGGTGTATGAATGAAATATATGAGAATCTATCTCGCTATAGAGGGCAGTTGGAAGAAAGTAATGAAGGTCAGTCAACATATCAATATGGGAATGATTATGTACATAATTCTTATAATTCTCATCATTCTTTTCATTCTTCAAGTAAAAATATTAACCCAATTAATTCAAACAAAAGTCAAGTTCAACCAAGACCTTGCAACCAAAGCATTCGGTCAAATGACTCTAGCATTCCAGTTAGACATCCAAAACTAATCCCTAGTAGAATGGCCAAAGTTATTAGAAATCCACCTAAGCCATCTCCTTTTGACTTTTCTGAAATTCATGGGGCGCCTCATCTTATGCCAAATAATTACTCTGAATGGTTGCCTCGTTTCTATGGAAATTATTTTGAGTCAATTGAAAATCATTTACAAAGATTTTGGGATTATATGGAAGTTAGGGGTGCTGATGATGAAGATGTTTATATGCGGGCCCTGGGTGAGACATTAGGTGGAAATGCCGGATTATGGTTTGATAATTTAGCCCCAGGATCTATCACTGGATATGATATGTTTGTTGGGTTATTAAAGAATAAATGGGGTAGTAATATTGAAGAATCCTTAACAGAGGCATCAAGCAATAACTGTGTTGTTGAGGATCAGTTTGACAAGGACCATGATAATAATAATGACACTTCAAGTCAGTCCTTGAGTAGCCCCCCTTTTGACCTTGAAGAAATTTCTGATTTTGTGGATCCTTCAGAAAGAGAACTCCTTAATCATTCTATCATTAACAATCCTTTAATTTCTCCTCATCTTTTTGAAGAAGAAGAAAGTGGAAACATTGACCAAGACCCTTCAGTAGTGCTTTCACATGATCATTGTGCAAATAATCAGGATGTTCTAAATAAATTTCTTAATTTTATCCCTGATCAATTTGATGAAAATGATCAAGTATCCTCTTGTGATTTTAATGATGAATCAATAGAAGGAGATGATGAGCCAGTAGATCACACTAGATGCTCTAATCTTTGTTCCACTTATTATAATGAGTCTTTAAATTTTTCTATCCTTAGTCAAGATAGCTCTTTCTTAGAGTTAGAATCTTGTCCTCAAATCAGATTTAATCAAAAGTTTGAAGTCATTCCTAGTGCTATTATGAAAGGTCTTTCATTTTGTCAAATTTCAAGGCCAAATCTTTCTATCCATCTAGGAGACTGTTCATATTTGCAATCCACCCTCCCTTCCCAACTTTTTCAATCATCTTTGGGTTGGTGGTCTAGTCAGTCTTTTGCTTTTAAAATTTTCAATAAGAAGTATAAGCATGATTACATGTTTGGAGAAAATGCACTTCATTTCCCTTTTCAGTCACTTTGGAACCATAATACTTGTTGTCAATTTATCAATCATTCTAGGTGGCTAGAAAAGGTGTTTAAAGATCAATTCCATCTTTTCTCCATTTTTGAGCATCAAGAGGGTCTGACTTTGATTTTTCGTCTTCTAAGCTTTGAGTTGTCCCCACTTGGTTTTTATTTGATCATCAGTCCCAAGGAGAATCAAATTGAATATGTGAGAGAAGTAAATGAAGAAGTTAATTTGTGTGAAAATGAATCGAATCACATGTCTTATATCTTCCCTCCATCCATCCCTGAGTTTAACTTGCATAAATTTTATGATCCTATCAGTTCTTTGATGGAGGATGTCTGCTTCAATCAATTTTCTCCTTGGCATGATTTCATTTTGCTCTATTCAAATCCTTCTTCAATTTCTGAACAAGTCAGGAAGATTGTGCTCTCAATTTCATTAATCTTTAATCCAATCTTGACTTGTTCTATCAACAAAAATCAAAGAAAAATCATTAACTTATTTGATGAATGGTTGCACTGGATTTATGATTTTACCTAACATTTGTGCTAAATGGTTAGATTAGGGTAGGTAGGACCAAATAAGCTCACTTGAGCAGTAGGATTTGTGTGCTTTTTCTTTCTCTGTGTGATAGAGTATTGCCCCTTTTCTTTTCTGCTTGGAGTGTCTGCTTGTTTTTCTGTTTTATTGAGTTGAGCCTTGCTCCTTCCTAAGCTTGTCTCTTCTCCTGCATGCATTTAAGAAATTGTAGTTAGCATTTCTATTGTTGGCTGCCTGTGCAAGTCGAGATTGCCTGATTCACTCTTTTCCTCCTGCACAATAAATAAAAATGATAAATGAAAAATATATGCCATGTTAGTTATTTTCAGTTTATGCTTTAGACTAGATTTCAGTTCAGTTTTATTTTATATTTGTCCCATACATGCTCCATGATGGTATTCTAGTGTTTGTGAGAGCAGGAACAGATGCAAGATAAAAGCTGAAAGCAAGGATGGTGCAGTGCTGGATTGAAGATTGATGCGGAACAGTTCGAGACCAGAGATTCTGAGGTTCTCAAGCGCTCTCTCCCTTAGAGCACTTGTCCCAGCTGGAGCCAGATGTTATCACATACATAGTAGCCGGGCTACCATACATGATTTTTCAGATTCCAGAGCACATTTCAGCTAGTTCCTTTACTTTGAGATGATGAGATGAGCAGCTATCTTTGGATCACTATCAGATTATGGATAGCAGTTGTATTCCCCATGCCATGACTGAGTCTCAGGACACTCAGAGAGATGACCGATGTAGCCATTATACCATTGGTACAGAGCAGTCAGTAGTACCCAGAGTTACAGCAGCAGTCTCAGAGGACAGATGATGGTACAGGTTGATGAGCTTTCAGGTATATGACTCAGCAGGTATATCGTGGTGTTATGGTTAGATTGCTTTTATACATATTCTTATAGCATGTCTTAGCACTTAGTGTCATGATCTGGCGATCATATAGATATATGGACCTGGTTGATCTATTATATATATTATATTGTCCCTACTCAGACTTAGAAGTTCACTATTCATACTCATTGGTACATACCCTCCTTAGGGAGAATAGAGGTGATCATTACACCATACTTTGGCTTGCTAGTGTTGGCTTCGTCATTTCATTGTCTTCATCCATCCATGGCCTACCTTTTAGATTATCACCCTGACTTACTACTTGACTAGTGGCATGGAGGACTTTTCCCCACTGTAGCCTCTATATTGGATGAGCTTCCCTGTTTATTGTGTCTCGGCTCTGAGTTGGTGACAAAACTTCCCTATGGTGAGTTGGAGTTCCTTGTGAATTCCCCCTAGTCACTAAAGTTGTGTTGGCTAAACCTGAAACTTTTAGTGCTGCCATGAATACAAAATCTTGAAAAATGAAATGCTATATCTTGTATGAAAAGCCCATTCATGCAATGTGTTTCTAAACACACATGAATGAGAGGCATGCCAAATGAACATGGCAATGAAAATAAAATGTTATATCTTTTGGAAAATAAATACCTAGGTAAACAAGCTGTCTTTGACACACCTAGAAGTGCTCAGGTAAACAAGTGCCTTAAAAACACACCTGCAGCAGAAAGCCTAAAAAAAAATGTAAATCTATGCAATGTGTTTATAAACACACATAGATCAAGGCTATGGAAACTTCAGGCCCAAAAGCAATAGAACTTAAATGCTATATCTAAACAATTGCTGGCCTTATTTGTATTATGGATTGTGCGCATCTGTGAAGGTGAATAAACCCTCTTTAAACAACTCATCCATTTGTGAGACACCGCCATTCCCTGTGTTATTGCTCATTCAGTATATACTATGGTGTATTCCCTTTCCCTTGCCAAAGTGTCACAAAGTCAAGACAGTTAAGTCATCCCTTAGCCTAGCCAGTTAATTTAAGCCTTCACCCTTCACTAGCAAATTGATCACAACTATGAAATGAGTATGATCCTGAAAGTCTAGTCTGAGTAATAATAATAATTAACGACACTATATATTTGGATTTAGATCGCCAGTCATGATTACTCTGTGTTATAATTGTTATTTGAATAAGTTGTAGAGCATATATTAACCTTGACACTTTGCAGCAGCTATTGATGATGATCTGAGTTATATTTGGTCTTGGTTAGACCTAGTTTGACCATGGAGGACCATGGGACATGAGATGTTGGACCTTATGATGATATGGATAGATGATATATGGTCTATGTATACATACATGATGACTCTATGCAGCAGCTACAGGCTTATGATGATGATACTGGGGTTACAGCAGTGTTTGTATATGTACAACGCATTATTATTGGCCTTGATCCGGTATATTGGATATTTATTTTGATCATGCAGAGATTCATATGGTGTATGAGTACACATCTTGGATGGATTTGGACCTTCTGAGTCCAATGGGACAGTTTGTTTTCAGTTCCGGGCACTTACAGTGATGATTTAGCCTCAGTAGGCTGTCCTAGTGCAATTTTGGTCTGTCGGAGGCCCTGTCGGAGCAGATGTGATTTTTATCCGGTTGACCTAGGGCGCTGATGATGGAGGGGGTGGTCCAGCCACTTGTTTTTACCATATTACCCCCCTCCCGGACACATTGGTGCCCTCACCTTGACAGCGCCAGCACTCCAGGAGGCTGTTTGGGGCAGTTTCACGCTTCCCGAGGCATTTCAGGATTGGTAGAAATGGCTATTGAGGAAATCGATTTGGGTTACTGAGGCAAAGTTATGGCATGGGATGATCAGTGATGATAGATCGGGACCTTCCACACCTTCTCCAGCAGTTTCAGCTTCATCGGGGCCCGCATCCATCACTTATGGCACTTTCTGTGGATTTTTGAGGTCTTTTGAGGACCACGACTTCACTATGGAGGCACGATTTGGTACTTTCATGATTATTTATTGGTTATTGTGCTATGGGGATTGACCAAGGAGGGATAAAATTACCCCTTGGACCCACCATAAGCCTCTTATGATATTTTGTCATCATGACTTGGTGGGATTCCCCTCTTATAGGGCGATTTTGTCCACTTATATTATATTTTATTAGTGATCCATGTATTTCATTGTTGAGCTCATCTCAACCATTGATTAGACATTTGTATCTTTTAATCTTAGCCACTCATTCAAAAAGTGGTTAGGGTTTTGGTGCCTCTCCTTCCTATTTAAAGGAGAGAGCCTCTCATTGTAAAGGCACCTTTGGAGCTCTGGAATATTGGAATAGAAGATTTTTTGTGGAGCATATCTCTCTTGCATTGTGGATTCTCTTGCATATTGAATATACAGTATCTCTTCTATGTATCATTGTGGATTTTGGTGCTTTTGCTAACCTTTTGACAGGAAAGTCGAATTGGAGAGAGGAGGGCGACTTCGTGAGGGTTATTGTTGGAGGGATCCACATATTCTCTCTTGGGTTGATCTTGTGACAGGGAGTATCATTATTGTATCTTCGTGACATAGTTGATGCTTTCTATTACATCTTTCTACCATTTTCATAATCATCTTGCTTGACTTGTTTCTTTGATCTTGTCTTGTAGGAGGAGGACGATTTGGCTATCTTGGAGAAGGGCGATTTGGTTGGAGCACTTGGATCTCACTCTTGAATATACACATAGGAGAATGCTATCAACTTGCAAGGTGGCCATAAGCAATTGAGGTAAGATCTACAAGGTATGTGCCTCTTTCATCCATTCTATCTTCATTGGTCATAAAACCCTAATTAAATCAAAACCCCAATTTTGGTATTTCTTAGATCTACTTAGATCTAGCCTTGCAATTGAAAAGATATTAAGAACCCACCTCTATAGGATCCACCCCTAGTTGGATCTATAGTTTGGTGGTGATTGGCTAAAAATTGACACACTTTTCAATGCAAAAAGCCTTCTTGAACCTAAATCGATTTTCCTAAGAGAAGCTTGTTGGGTTAGATCTAGCACATGGGTAGGTGAGATCCCACTTGATTTGAAATCTAGACACTTGATAACCTATACCCATATCTTTACTTTGGTGAAAACTACCTTGTGGACATCTCTCCACGTTTTAAGGGGTTAAAACCCCCTTTTGACCTTCTTGACATCTTAAAACTTAGATCTACTAAGATCTGGCCATTGGATTCACTTGAAACTTTGAAGGAACATAGATCGGGGTACTAACATCCCGGATCTACATTTTGGTGGCCATTGGACTTGATTTGGTCCACCAAAACCCATTTTTGGACCCTCCTTGAGCAAATCGCACCCCCTTGATTTTTTGAGTTGGTCCACTTCTAGGAAGTGGGTGTTTGAGTTTTTCGTGGATTTGGAATGCCCATGCCTTGAAACCTAGGTCTACATTGTCTTTTTGTCAAGATCCTCCTTGGGGATTGCATTCCTTGTTTCAAGGGATTGTGGTCCACTTAGGGTAATCATTTAAAAACCTAGATCTAGTAAGATCCAACCATTGGATCTCATCCAATCCACTTGACTTGGCTTCTAGGTGTCCCGATCTACAATTTGACATACTTTTTGACCCCATTAGCCCACTTAACAAGGCACTAGTCCATCACCAAGCAAGTCACACTCCTTGGGATTGGTGTCTAATCCTAGATCTATCACATGGGTATCCTCGAAATCAACTCCAACTCATAGATCTAGCCTACATATAACCTATAGTACCTACCTCACACCTAACTTCACCTTGTGGGCCTACCTAGAATCACTTCACACTTCCCAAGAAAACTAGACCCACTTGTGTAAACACATGGTACTATACTTTGTCATCATACCCCATCATGTGGCCTAGACCATACATAGGTTGAAACGTTAATAATCTCTTACACTTCCCTCAACCATACCTTAAACCTTAGGTCCACTTAGCCTTGCATTGGTTTCCGTAACTCATTACTTACCTACACTTAGAAACCTTTGTTTGGGTCCAATCAACTGTGATTGGGGTATAGGGTCTCCCCCTTGGTCTAGTTACACCTTGACCTAAAGCGAAGAGTGCCTCGGTTGACGTGACTCCCAACTGCATTGGGAACCGTGGCATCTCTTTGGTCACCTCTTTAGTTGCCTGACTCCTCTACTGTCCCGGATGGGATACCACTAGGGGCAACTACAAGTTGTGTGATAACAGGATCTATCACAAAAAAATTCTGAAGACCAAGCAATCGTCCTCAACTTCTCAAAAATATTCTAAAGTGCAAACAACTTTTAGAGGCAAGTGGAACAAAAACAAATCTTTCAACCAATCTCATATGTTGCTACTTCGATATCATCACCAACATTTTTTCACAAGTAGCACCAAAAATTACGCATGCATTTCTAGGGGTTAATAGTCTCCATCAAGTATTTCAATGTAATTACCCAAGAATAGCACAAATATTGGTTGAGCAAGAACAATATTGTTGTTGCTCTAGTGATGGAGAGATTTATAGTGGAAGTGAAAGAATGCTTACAACATGACGACAACCCGACAAAGGACGTGGACTATTTATATCCAAAGAGAAAAGATAGTCCCATGTAAGGAAGTTATTGTGGAACAAGATCATTCATGTAGCATCAATTTAGCTCTCAAAATGAAAAATATTTTGAAATTGCACATATGTATAGGCAATATGTTGTTGGGAGCGAGGAGCGAGAGCGAAGCAAAAAGCAAAATTTTCAAAAGCTCCCATTTTGGGAGCATTTTTTATATAGTATATATTTTAATATATTTTGATGGATTTATATCTAAAAAACATGTAGGATGTTGAATTAGCTATAGAAAACATGTATTAAACCATATAACATCGATCATCTAGTACTTATAACTTATAACATTGTCATCAAATGATCAACCATAACAACTTTTATAGGAGCTTGGCAAAGAAGGGAGGTACCATAACATTGTCATCAAATGATCAACCTAGAATACGAGCTTTTACTATAGGAGAGGCAGGGGGCGTCTTAAGAGCGCCTCGAGAGCACGCTCCAAAAACTAGGAACGTTTCGGGAGCGAGCTTCGGGAACAGGAGCGAGGGGGTGGGGGGCGCTCCCCCGCAATGGAGTAATTATTGGATTGTTATTATTTTCAAAACGCAAAATGGTTACTACGGAGTTTAGAGAATAACCACTTATTCATGATATCACATCCTTATATATGCATTGTAAATACTTTCATGATCACCTATGTGATTCTTTAGGTATTCTAATGGGGCATAAGTGAAACAAGTAGTGAGATCTGTATCCAAGGCTAGGGTTATTATCTACCCTAGTATTATTTAACTTCTCCAAGCAAGAACCCTAAGAAACTTAAAGCAGATAAGAAAAAGCTCAAGGAAATGAATTTTGGTAAACCAATTATGGTTACCAAGTTTAATGACTAAGACAATGAGAGAAAAGGTAGCAAAGGCAGTTTTATGGAGAATAGCAATAAAAACATGATACCCCGTCCTTTTAAAACCTTGGGTGGCTCCACTGAAGCCAAAACAAGGAAAATAGAGGAGAACAAATGCAAGCAATCAAAACCAACACCAAACACATCAACTCCTTCAAAGAGATTTATAGTACATATGGTACTAATTGTTGACCATGGTAAGGTTATAACAACCCATTTTTGGGACACTTCTATATGCTTTTGGTTTCCCTATGGTTGTAACTAGAAAACATCGTTGTTGATGAGAAGTCTACTCAGTGTCACAAACCCCATAGCAATCATGACCTTGTTGAATGAACATGGTGCTACTAGGAAACTAAGCGCTATTTGTGAAAGAAAACCTTTGGTGAATGATGGGACTACTATTTTTGCCTATAGGCATTTCTTACAAGTGATGCTCAATGACACTTTCAATGTAGCATGTCACCCCCTTGAAAACATTGGGGTCAATTCACATTTTCATGGGCTCTCATCTCTCACTAGCACAACAAAAGATCTTTGGATTTCATTAGTAGTTACAAGTTGCAAGAGAGACTTGGAGGCTATGCACCATGTTCGATCTTGCTCAAACACCATTCATCATCCAAGGCATGGATAAAGTATAAACGTGTGGAGGACTATTGATGGCTTAATCGATGCATTCTAGAGGCATGTCTCACCATGAGATTTCATTTTGGCACACTTGATACATATTCAAAGGTAGGGTTCCATGGCTTGCATTACCACAATTGCTTCATTAATGGAGCGCCTTGTTTCTAAGGTGAACTTGGGGTCCAAGGACTACATTAATGGTTGATATGAGTAGGAAGGAAACATTAGAACATGAACACCCTACCACATTAGAGGTCCAAAGAATGACAAGTGGCAAGGAGAAAGGCAAAAGGTGTAAAACATCCCACATTGGAGGAGGCCCGATGCATGACATGTGGTAAGGAAAGAAGCTAAAGGAGGAACACCCCTATTAGAAAGGTGCCATGTGGAGCTAGAAACGTGTGTATGGCCAAAAGAGGTCCCTTGGGAACATTACACATTGTTCAAGGCATATTCCACATTGGAGGCATGTTTCCCCTTTGAGGAGAACCTTTGGGGGTAAGGACACATTATTTAATCCATTTTCACATATTTGTAGACATAATTCCCATTTGAATTATTGAGGGGTAAGGACACATTGTACAATGTCTTTTGTACATATTTGGAGGCAAGCTCTCTGCATGGGGAGATGACATGTGGCATCCTTGACATGATCAAACCCTCAAAGGAAAGACGTTTTGATTATGGAGGTGACAAGTGGCATTGTGGACCTATTTTAGTTACTAAAAAGGTAAAAAAGAGCACTCCACTCAAGGAGGATTCTAGGCCTTCTAAAAAGAAATATTATTTCATGAATTAGGGTGTGATTTGAAAGATATAAATGGAGGAGAAGAGTCATTTGCTAAAGGCATGGTTGGAAGTATGGGAGTTCACCTCCAAGCTTAGTCTTTGGGAGGAAGAAGTCAAGGGACAAGTCTAATGTGAAGTTTTTCCTTCTCTTTATTATTTTCACTGATGATTATGGTTTTGCAAGAATTGCCAACGGTTTGCTGATGAAATCATCTTTTGTACAAGGGTAAGTTTTCTCCAAAAAGAAGAGATTAGGGTAGAGGTTGTTAAACCCCCCCAATCCTTGATGTAACCTTGAATTATTGAAGGACTTGCTGCTGTAATTTTCTTGTTAAGAATGCTTTACTTCACTTTCATGGGCTGCCCTAGCTAGGGAAGGAGGTTAGTTGAGACCTATCTAATCCTCTTGATCTTATGGTGAAATCAGATTTGAAAAACTATGTATTGTTGGTTGTTCAGTCAATAAGAAGACCGACCTACTTTGTCTATTCATCTAGGGTTTCATATTATGGTTGTTCGTTCTTTGTTCAATAGTTGCATGTTATTCTTGGCTGTAATTTCATTGTTGTGATGGTACATCTTGTAGAAGGGCTCTCATTTATTCTTGCATAATCTGAAAATCTATTTTAGAGCAATTATGGCACATCAGTGAATGTCTTAATTATGTCTTCTTCGTAATATTCAAACTCTCTTGCTCTTTGATCTTGACTCCATCGCCCAACTAGATAGACACCAGTTTTGGTAGTCCACCATCCCTCTATTTCTAAAGAATATCATAAACTTCTTTTCTAAGGATTCCCCCTTGTGCTAAAAAAATCAGCCTAAAGTGAGGGGAAGGGTTGTTGTAGTGACAATGGCCAACCTTCCTAAGTGCCCCTAGGCTTGCACTTTGTTTAGGGACTTAATATCTTTGAGTGCAAGCCTAGGAGGAAATACAACACAAGCAATAAAATTTCGGTCTCAAGTTAATCTTGGAGAAGTAATTCTTGGTCTTACCTTCGGGCTTACATTAATATTGCAGCTTGGCATTGTATTTAGTGATGCATGATAAAAACCACCATCACACTATGAGCTGAGGCTAGATTATTTTACTGTTGAAGATAAATTTGAGGTTTAGTGGTGTCTTAACACTCATTACATGAGGCATATTTTAAGCAATGTTTGCTTGGAAAACTATCAGGGGCGGAAGTCAACAGAACTCGCATCATTTTGGGAAATCACAGCCTACAAAGAAAATACAACGATACCAATTCTTAGTGCAGTGGTGATAGATGAAAGCATTCTCCATAGTTACAATGTTATTGTGGGTAAATTATGGGGATTTTTCATTCTTCAATGTACCCTTCTATAAGTATCCTAGGTTATAGTTGTAACTATACTATATCAAAAAACTACAATTTTTGGCTATGCCCTGAACTTGAAAGGCACAGTGATTCTCATATAATGAGCACACTACGTGAAGTTGTGGAGTTGTCTTTATTCTTAATATTAATAGTTCTTATGGCATCATAAACATGTTAAATTTTCTAACACGTGGTGAATAGATTTTGCACTGTAATATAATTCCTAGAAGAAACTAAAACCAACAAAAACTAAAAGTCCATCAAAACAGCTCTAAGTACTAGATGTGACAATCTTTAAAGACATACTGTCGAAAACAATAAACTAAACTCAATAGATGAATGTTAAAACCTATCACTGCTTTTCATTAATTTTAAACATGAAAAATATGCTACAAAAAAACCCTAAACTACTAACTCCATACTGAAGTTGTACCCATATCCATTATGTTATAGATCTTAGAAGGGTATACTTTTAGGGTTTACAAACTCAAAAACAAAAGGTTGATTAAAATAATGCTGAACTCAATGCTTTATTTAGAACTGAGAGATAACCTATCTAGCAGCGAAAATAAGACTACTTGGCACTTTATCTAGCATAAAGAGAGAACCTTATCCATCTACAATGTTCCCCCAAGGTTCCGAAAAGGCACTTTGGACTTTGGAATTTGGTATCCGAAAGGTGAGAATTTTACTTTAACAGCATATACAGATGCAGATTGGGAAGGTAATATTGATGACAGAAAAAGTACAAGTGCAAGAGCATTCTTTTTGGGTAACTGTTTAGTATCTTGGTTGAGCAAAAAGCAATCTTCAATTTCTCTGTCTACAGCAGAAACTGAGTACATCGTAGCAACTTCTTGTTGCACTCAAGTTCTTTAGATGAAGCAAAAATTGCAAGACATTAAGGTAGAATACAAACTTCCAATCTCCTTAATGTGTGACAATACTAATGCCATAAACATCTCCAAGAACCCTGTTATGCACTCAAAAACAAAACATGTTCCAATCAAGTATCATTTTCTAAGGGAACAAGTTTCAGAACAGATTGTCAAGTTGGAATACATTGCTACTAAGGAACAGATTGCAAATATCTTTACCAAACCGCTTCCCAAAGATACATTTGAGTATCTTCGACAAAAATTGGGAGTAGTTTCTATCCCTAAATAGATACACAAGCTCAGGAGGAGCAATCCTTTGCTAATGGTGTGGCATTGCAGTAAGGGAGAGAATTGCAGACAGGAAACAATGTGCAGACACAAGGATAAGTATAAGCTCAGGGGGAGCAACCTTTTGCCATTGATGTCAAAGGGGGAGAAATTGCACAGGGGGTGAAGTTGTAGATAATGAAATTGCGCAGAGACAAAATTGTGCAGAAAGATAATTGCATACTAGAGACATAATTGCAGACAAGGGGACTATCTACATGTTTATTGCAGAATTGTCTAAAGGTTGCCATCAATGACAAAGAGGGAGATTGTTGGAAATATTGTTGTCATTGATGTCAAAGGAAAGGAAACATTGTTATCATTAACGTCAAAGATAGGGGGAGACTGCGGATAGAGATTGCAAGATGAAGAGAAATATTGTTTTTGGATACCCTATCTTTGAAAGCATTTTTACTCTAGATACCTAGCTCAAATGGGAGTATAACACAGTATACAATATAACAAGAAGACGCACGAGTTCTCGTTTTATTGGACGTCACATTTAGTAGTTGTTTTTACCTCCATTTTGAAAAGTGGTGATACCAGTATCACCCCTTTTTGGGGGGAGGGTCTAAAATTACAACTTTTTGGTAACCACGAGTGGTGTCGTTGCAATCAAAACCCTAAATCAACCCCTGGATTGAAAAGTGGACCTCCTAGAATCACCATCGTTTTTATTCAAGGTTAAAATTTAAAAAACAAACACTTTAAAAAAAGAAAATTCAAAAAAGGTGAAAATTCAAATTTTCAAAATTTTTTTAAAAAATCTAAAAAACAAATTAAAAATTTACAACATTATAAAATTTATAAACAATTTTTTTTTAAATCGAAAAAATGTATTAAAAAATTTTGTAAAAAAGAATTCAAGATGAAACAAAAATTTAAAAAAAAAACTAGGGAGTTGTAAAGCTCAAGTATGTTCCTACAGAGGAACAAGTTGTTGATGTGTTGACTAAGCCTCTGTCTCGCATAAAGTTTGAATACTTTCGAGACAAGCTTGGTGTGGTCCAAAATGACCTCCCTCGAAAGAGGGAGTGATGATCAGTACTTGCCGACTAATGTTATTCCAGTACTTGTCGACTGATGATCAGTACTTGCCGACTGATGTTATTCTAGTACTTGCCGACTGATGATCAGTACTTGCCGAATGATGTTATCTCAGTACTTGTTGACTGATGATGTTATCCCAGTACTTGCCGACTGGTGATGTTATCTCAGTACTTGCCGACTGATGATGTTATTCCAGTACTTGCCGACTGGTAGTGTTATCCTAGTACTTGCCGACTGGTGATGTTATCTCAGTACTTGCCGACTGATGATGTTATTCCAGTACTTGCCGACTGGTGATGTTATCTCAGTACTTGCCGACTGATGATGTTATTCCAGTACTTGCCGACTAGTAGTGGTATCCTAGTACTTGCCGACTGGTGATGTTATCTCAGTACTTGCCGACTGATGATGTTATTCCAGTACTTGCCGACTGGTCGTGTTATCTCAGTACTTGCCGACTGATGATGTTATTCCAATACTTGCCGCCTGGTGGTGTTATCCCAATATTTGCCGACTGGTGGTGTTATCCCAATACTTGCCGACCGGCGATGTTATCTCAGTACTTGCCGGTAGAGATGTTATCTCAGTACTTGCCAACTGATGATGTTGTTGTTCCAGCATTCACATGCTGATGATTGATGTTGTTGTTCCAGTACTTGTGTAATGATGATTAAGTGTTGTTGTCCCAATATTCACTTATTAATGATTGATGTTATTCCAATACTTACCGACTGATGATTGATGTTATTCCAGTACTTACCGACTGATGATTGATGTTGTTGTTGTTGTTCCAGTATTTACTTACTGATGATTGTTGTTCCAGTACTTGCCAACTGATGATTGATGTTGTTCCAGTGTTCATATACTAATGATGATGTCGATGATGATATTCCAGCAAATGATGATGATGATGACGATGTTGATGGTGATATTCCAACAGATGATATTGATGTTCCAGCAAATTCTTCTTGACGATGATGATGATGATGATGATGATGGTGATATTCCAGCAGATGATATTGATATTCCAGCAAATTCTTGTTGACGATGATGATGATGTTGATGGTGATATTCCAGCAAATGATGTTGATGTTCCAGCAAATTCTTGTTGATGATGATGATGATGCTAATGGTGACATTCCAGCAAATGATATTGATGTTCCAGCAAATTCTTGCTAACAATGATGATGATGTTGATGGTGATATTCCAGCAGATGATGTTGATGATACCCCAGACATTTGATGATGTTCCAAAAACTTCTTACGACATATAGAGTTTCTCCAGTCAGTGGAACAGCTATTGATGTTGTTGATGTTGCCTGCAAAATACCTTCCTAGTTAAGAGGGAGTGTTAAAGAAATGTAACTGCGGAAGATATTCTAAATGTACTTGTCTATTGTATTAATTGTATTCCTCCTTCGGGAGATATCATTGATTAATTAATACTGTAAGAGTCATTGAAAGAGTCAATGTAAACCCTAGGTCTTGTGTCGACCTAGAAGAACCCAGAAAAGATTATTATATTATGTAATTGACAAGTCGGCCCTGTTGGGGAAAAGTCACCTCAACGGAAGAATATAAATAGGAGGTTGAGTTGCTCATTTGTACTCACTCATCTCACTCACTCAAGTTCACATAGGAGAGAGAGAAGTTCGCACAAGTGAAGGAGAGAAGTTGTTTATGTCTTGGGGTTTTATCTTGTACTTGGTGAATTCTATATTGAGGAAGTTTTGTCGGGGTTTTCTCCCTTGTGGTTTCCCCGAGAGAAATTTTGTGTTCTTTGTGTTTGTTGTGCTTGTCTTTCTTTCAGTGATTAGATTGTTTAATGTTATTTTGCTAAACAAGTAAAACTAAAAACTAACAAAAGGGGCATGTAGGTCAGACTTCAGTTGTAAGAATGCCCATCATGAAAGGGACATGTAGGTCCATAATAGCCTATCCAACATATAACTCAATTATCCACATCATGAAAGGGGTGCCCAACATGAAAGGGGCAAGTAGGTCAGTAGGGTGCCCATAATGAAAGGGGCATGTAGATCAGTAGTAAGGTTGCCCATCATAAAAGGGACATGTAGGTCAGTAGTGGCCTATCCAATTTTCAACACATATAAGTTTATAACTCAATTATCCACATCATGAAAGGGGCATGTAGGTCAGTAGCAAGGGTGCCCATCATGAAAGGGACATTAGGTCAGTAATAGCCTATCCAATTTTCAACACATATAAACCAATTATCCACATCATGAAAGGGGCATGTAGGTCAGTAAGTAGCCTATCCAATTTTCAACGCATATAACTCAATTATCCAAAATTCAAATAACTAGTGGTTATTGCTGAACACTTGTGTTATATTTCAAACTATTTTACAAACAAGTTGTTTACATTTTCTGGAAAATAAAAATTGGTAGTACTGTTTGATTCTAGAATCTAGATTCTTCTCTTGTAATAAGAAGCAGTTGTGACTATTTCTGATTTTTTTTTTTTTCTAGAAAAACCTTAAGTGGGGAAACCCAAGGACGCTTCCTCGTATGGATTTGAACTAGGCAACTGCAATCACGAAACGAAATTAGCCAAATGCCCGACAACAACCGATTGAGCTAACCCCTTTCTGGTCTGATTTATTTCCCACGAAATTCCACTACTTGATTTCAGATATATATGGTTGCAATAAGAAACACAGAACCTTTAAAGTAGGTCGTTAGGTACGGAAAACCCACTTTTTTAAATCTGAATTTAATTTTGAGCTATCTTGGCGGATTTGCTGAAATGAAGCAGCGGTAATTAGATAAATAATACGTTATATTTTAGACTATAATGCAGTGGAAAGTAGCCCTTGAATTCTATTCGAATGCGCTTCAAGGCGAAATTTTAAAATGAATTGAAAAGGAGAAGCAGATGGTCATTTACCTGATATAGAGGTCTGTAATGTCCAAGGAAAGCTGAGCATGCCAATCAGGTTTCTCGATATGCCAAACTGCACGGTCTTCTTTGCTCTGGTAGAATCCTAAGCTCCTTAACCATGCCTCAATGCAAGGCAGGCTATGAGAGTACAATGCTTTCTTTTTTTCTGGAAGCTTCTGAATCCATTCATCCATTACAGTGCCTCCACTGCCCGAGGAAGCTTTGACGCCCATTGAGTTCTTCGGGCATCTGGGTCTCCTTCCATGCTGCCCACAAGAAAATCCAACCAGCTGGACATGCTTGGAAGTAAGACCCACTTTCAGGAAAAGCAGGGCAGGAGATACACATTGCGTATTCTCCTTCAAGAATTTGGAGATGGGTGGATTCGAAAGAGGACTGCTAGAGACCAGAGCAGGCATTTTTAATCTTTGGGGATCAGAATGGTTAGGAGTATATTGTATTTGTCTTCTGTTTAGTTGGACCTTCAAGATAGCTGAGCTGCAGTGTTCTGAATTTCGTTTCAATGGTCAATCCTCGTTGATGTCCACGAGTCCAAAACTCTGATTTCTTTCGACCAATATTTATAGCAATTATCTTATTGGTAAAAATATCTGGATGTTATCCGATTAGATACAATGAGATATAAACCTTCTTGCCACGGATTTTGGTAAATCTAGACAAGTGAAAATTTAAATGGTGAAAGTGTACAAAACAAATTAATGCTGGATAAAATTAGAAATACAAAGTACGTGTAATGGGAATTAGTAGATATTAATAGATATTATGTCAAAGATGGAATTAGTTGCAATTTGATTTATGAGAATAAGTGGAGTAGGCATTTTAAAAATTGGAATCTTTCAATATTTTTATTGTTAAAATTTAGATATTTTACAAAATTATGAAAATTTGTGAAAAATTATATACTTAAATAAAATTTATATCTTAAAAACTAGTGAAAAATTATAAACTTCCTTAAATCCATTTTAACTTCGAATTAAATGTAAACATTCTTTAAGTTTTTTTCTTTTCTCACTCGCTTCACTATATATTTAGTTCTCTCAACTACTAAGTAGTAGCAGTTCCCTTGACTATTAAGTAATAGAAGTTCCCTCAACTATTAGGTAATAGGATAGGCTTCCTGTTCTTCGAATTTGTGTCAAATTGTGTTGTTTGGGAGGCTGGCAGAATTGCCATTTAATGGTCATGGCATCTATCCTTTGCGGTTACGGTTTAATGCTTCTGTGGGAGACTCTTGGTCTTTTATTCGATTTTTGTTTTTTGATTTCCTTATAGCTGGGGCTATCGTACTATGTTGGCTGGTGTTGGGCCTGGACTTGGCTGTTATCTTTCCTATATCTGTCTGGGGGCAGCGTTTATTTTTGGGATTGATGTGTGTTTTATTTCTCTGCTCCGGTTGGAGGTTTAGTTTTTATCTTTCTGGTGTGGACAACAGGTTGCTGACTCTTTGGACTGGTTTCCAGTTTTTGTACATTTACATATACTCTTTTATAAAGTATAGTCATTTTATGTTGTGAAAAAAAAAGGATAGGTTGCACATCAAATCATGTGTTTCTAGAAATACTATAAAATAATTTTATAACTTGTTTAGCACCATAGTTTCATAGAAAAAAGAGAGTGAATTTTGCTTAGTTTAGTTTTAACTTATTATGTCCTTGCGTAGCTGCGGGGACATTAAGTGAACGCTCGGAGGGTTGTTTTGGGGTCGTACGTGCCTGGATTTTGTGGAGATTTATTTGCCTAACGTTTTTCCAAAGTCGAGGGTTTTTTTATTAAATTGAATTTTCGGTAATTCTGAATTATCCTGCATTTTATTGGTTGGTGGTTCGGTGTCGTTAGCCTCGGGCTTTGGAGCCCAAGCACTGACAGTGTGCTGAAAATGGCGGGTTTTATTGCGGTTAGGTGACAAGGCATGGTTTTATTGCATGGTTGTGTGGGTTTATTGCAATGCCTGACCGTGGCGCTTGATTTAATCTCCGAGGATGGCGATGTTGGCGGTGTTGTTTGGGGTTTTCATGGAGTGTTCTGGGATTTTCCTGGAGTTTTCGTGGCTATGTTATGTGGACCGTGGTCTTGGGTGTTTGGCGAAGGTGGCAAGACCAGCCTTTGTGTGTTTGGAGCTTCCGGTTCTTTGTGGGTTCTTGGGGTCTTTCTAGCTCTGTGGGTTGGGTAGAGGTCTTGCTAGTCTTATTTGTTGGTGTCTCTGGGACTAGTGGTTGTGGATAGTTTTTTCGGGCATTTAGCAAAGGTGGTGAGACCAGTTTTCGTGTGTTTGGAGCTTCTTGGGTTGTTTCGAGCTTTCTAGGTTTGGTGCTTTCGAGTTGTTAATTTGTGGTTGGACGGAGGTGTTGTTAGTCTTATCTGTTGCCAGCGTTCAGTTGTTTCGAGCTTTTGGTTGTTTCGAGCTTTTTGGGGTGTTTCGACTTTTGTGGGTTTTGAGCCTATGAGTTGTTTGTGGTTTCCAGCCATTGTTGTCTTTGGCAACTGGGAGAGGCATTACGACCTTTGTATGTTCGTGTCTTTCGGACTGGTGTCTCACAGCAATTGTTTCGAGCATTTGGCACAGGTAGTATTCAAGCTCTCCAATGATTCCTTTGTTTGAAAATGATTGTTCTATTTGGAAATAAATGTTTTAGGGTTCCTTATTTGCTGCATTAATATTTGAAGGTAGTGGTTTTGAAAACCTGGGTTTTTGGGGTGTTGGTTGGAGTCGAGGCTTGGGCAAGTTAGTTATTAACTGTAATTTTGTTGCATTTTTTCTATGTCAAAATTGAGTGAGATTTACCTGCGTTTTGGAGAACCTTGTATGTTTTGAAACAGTGGCCATGCCATCGAGCTTTTAATACTTGAACATTGGCATTATCGTTCCCTTTCCCGTGCCATTGGATGTTTGAATTGCATTTAGGTTGCCTCAATCCCTTCTTGATTGAATTTGGCATAGGTAGCGCTGAAACACTCCAATGATTGCTCAATTTGGAAATAATTTATTTAGGGTTCCTTGTTTGTTGCATTAACATTTGAAGACTGTGGTTTTGAAAACCTAGGCCTTGTACATGGGTTTGGAACTGTGATTTTTTTGCATTTTTCCATGAGCCAAAGTTAAGTGAGGTTTGCTTGCGATTTGGTGAGCCTTGTATATTTTGCAACAATGGTCATGGCATCAAGCTTTGAATACTTAAACATTGGCATTATGGTTTCCCTACCTATATGCCTCAATCCCTTTTTGATCAACAATGACTTTCATGTTCTGGCCTTAGTTGTGATTTTGGTTAGCAGGATGACATCTCATGATGTCTATGGACTGCACAACTGTGATAAGCCTTTAATTTGTAATATCTATGTTGCGTGAAAATTGTTAGGATTTCTAATATCCAATGTGTTGTACCGTTCTCTACAAGTGATTAGGGTTTTGTTCTCGATTGTTTGGGTTCTCCATGGATACCCCTCCTCCTCTGGATTATGGACCGGAGGAGCGTCATCACATCCTTGAGGATGGCTTCAGAAGAATAGTTGTGGCTCAGCCCACTTCAAGCAAATATGCTCATGCTCCTGATACGAAATTTGTGAAGCGGACTGCAGTGCCAAAGGTGAAGCTATCTTCGACAACTTCCAAATACAAAGCTATAGTCCTGTCTAAAAAGGGGTTAGTAGGCCATTTCATGGGGTGATGGCCTTCCCCACGCACTATTGAAACATGGCTCATCAAAAACTGGTGACCATTGATTCAAGGAGAAGTTCAACAAAACTTCTGCGGTAGGGGATTTTTCGTCTTGCTTTTTGAAAAGAAAGAGGATCACGATTTAATATTTAGGAACTGAACATATTTCATGGGTCTATGAGGCATGTACCTTAACAAATGGGTTCTCTCCTTTGACCTGGAGAAATATATTTCATCAACCATTTTTACGTGGGTAAATATCCCTCACCTACCTTTACATTGCTATAACGACGAGGATCTCAGAGCAATTAGGAACTCTTTGGGAAAATACATTGACAAATCTGAGCCAAAGCCTCCTATGTTTTCCTGTGCAAGAATTTGTGTGGAGGTGGATTTGGAGAAGGGTCTCCCTGAAGCAATAAATCTATCAATGGATGGGTGGAATCATCGTCAAATAGTGGATTACGAGCAAATCCCTTTCAAATGCAAATCCTGTCATGAGTATGGACACTTTGTTAGGTTATGCCCAAAAAGAAAGCAGCAAGACATAGAAGAAATGTCGGGGGAAGAATGGAATGACGTCTTCAAGAAAAGAGGAAATAAAGTTAATCCCAACCAACAACAATCGCCCATAAAGAAGAAAACCCCATCAAATAGTTTCCAAGTCCTCACAAACGAGGAAGAAGAAGAAGAAAAGGAAGACCCTAAAGAAAAAGGGGAGGAAGAAGTTAAGGAACTAGAAATAGAGACAGTCTTGAATGAAATTGGTCAAGAAGATAATTATGTTCCAACTCTTCACTCGCAAACATATATAGAATTCAGATTTGAGGAATCTCATAGTTCAGGAGG
Source organism: Larix kaempferi (assembly GCA_027924585.1). Lineage (NCBI taxonomy): Eukaryota > Viridiplantae > Streptophyta > Pinopsida > Pinales > Pinaceae > Larix > Larix kaempferi. The sequence continues at coordinate 693,997 of BSBM01000786.1, read as the reverse complement.
CTTAGTAATTAGGTCAAGAGCCAAGGCACATCTGGAAGAAACATTAGAGAGTAAGGAAGAAGAATCAGAACCTCAAACAAAAAAGGTAAGAAAACCAAATAAAACTTTAAGAGATCTAGAAGTAGCTCGGGAAAAGGCGGCGGGTAAGAAAACCAGCCTAGATCAGCACATCATAATAATTTCAACAGGAAAACAAAGTCAAGGAACAGGGGAGGAGAAGAAGGAAAAGGCCACCTTTCAATGCTAGAAGAAATAGTGAAAATTGTCTCTTGGAATTGCAGAGGGTTAGGTGGGTTACAAAAAACAGAAGCAATAAAGAGAATGAGGAAATCTGAATCCGCTTCAATCCTTTTAATCCAGGAGACAAACATGTAAGAAGAAGAAAGCAAAAATATTTTGAGTAAAATTTGGGAAAATGGAGATGGTAAGGCAATCAGTGCAATAGGAGCATTAGGAGGAATTATTACATGGTGGGATAAAAACCATTATCGGTTATTATCTTTCCTAGCAAACCAAACTGGTTATTTGTGGAACTTGAAGACCTTGTAAACAAAGAAGCAATATGGGTAGGAAATGTATATGGACCTACCCAATTCGGTTCTAAGGAAGGGTTATGGAACTCTTTGGATCTTCTACGTGAGGGGAGGACGCAGAGTCCTTGCATAATTGCAGGGGATTTCAATGTCACGATTTCTGTTGAGGAAAGGAGAGGAGGGACAATAGTAAGAGACCCCTTTGGCGATCATCTGGAGGATCTTATGGATTCCTGGAACTTGATCGATATCAAGCCAAAAAAAGGGAAATATACATGGAACAATAAGCGAGTGGGACCAGGGCACATTGTAGCGAGATTAGACAGATTCATGGTAAGTTGTTCCTTCCAAAGTAAGCCTTCCATCCTGGAACAAAAATTTTGGCCTCAGCGGTCTCAGACCATAAGCCTATAGCTCTTTTTTCACTTTGGTTGGTAATCTTGGTCCCATCCCTTTTAGATTCAACCCATTATGGTTGAAATATGAGGGAATTTTGCAAGTCATCCAACAGGCTTAGAACCCATATGTGGTTGGATCATCGAGCTACGTTTGGGAAACCAAACTAAGAAATGTTAAGATTGCTTTAAAGAGATGGGTTGCCTCTATCTATAAGGATCCAGGCGCTGAAAAGAGAGAAGTTCAAGCAGATCTAGAGCAATTTCAAGGAAACATTGAGTGGACTCCAGTGACAGAGGATATTTTGTTCAAGGAAAAAGAATTGGACAGAAAAATCCAAGTCTTGGAAATCAAAGAAGAAGAAGAAGAGTGGTGCATGTGTTCGAGGAGCCTATGGTTAAAAGGAGGGGACTTGAACACCATGTTTTTTCACAATCAATGCAAAGAGAGTCAGAGGAAGAACTCTATTGTGTAATTAACTAAAGAAAGCGGGAAAAAGATAAGGGACAAACAAGAAATAAAGCAGAAAATCAAATCCTTTTTTGAGGCTCTTTATAATGAGGAGGAAGAGGCGGAATCTAGAGAAATGGATCAGATGTGTGTGAACATTCCCACTCTTATCTCTGAAGAAGAAAACTCTCTTTTGTGCCTTCCAATTTATGAAGAGGAGGCTTCCAAGGCAATGTGGTCTCTCCATCTGGATACGGCACATGGGTCGGATGGCTTCACTATCATTTTTTATAGAAGGTGCTGGAGCATTTTGAAAAAAGGATCTTATCATAATGCTCAGTTGGACAAAGGACAAAGTCAAGATTGGAGGCACCACCAATTCCTCCTTTATTGCACTAGTTCCGAAAGAGAGAAACCCTTCCTCCATCAAAAAATACATGTCTATCTCTCTCTGTAACTCATCCTACAAACTTCTTAAGAAAATCATATCCAATAGGATGAAAAAGGTCATTCCCAAGATCATTTATGCAAACCAGGGAGGATTTATTTTAGGGAGGTAGATATTTGATAACATCATATTGGTTTAAGAAGCTATCCACTCAAGCAAACAAAGAAGGGAAGCTAGAATGGTCGTCAAGTTAGATCTAGCCAATGCTTTTGACAGAGTTCCTCATGAATTTATTTATATGGTTCTAAGTAAATTTGGTTTCTCTCTTCCCTCTATCATCTAGGTCAAAGCTTTTATCAACAAGCCTTGGACAGCTCCGTTGGTGAAAGGACGTCCTACTAGTTTCTTCAACATCTTTCGCAGCCTTCGACGGGGATGCCCTCTGTCTCCGTTCCTATACATTTTGGTAGCTGGCACTTTGAGTAGAAGGCTCAATAGGATTTTAACAGAAGGAAATATTCATGGTGTCATTATAGCAAGAGGAGTCCATCTTGTGAACCACATGCAGTTTGTCGACAACACGATCCTCCTAAGTAGCTTCAGTCGAACTTTCTAGAAGGTTCAAGAATTCACTATATCTCTTTTTTAAGGCTTTTGGAGGCCCAACTGACAATGCCAAGAGATGCCTTTACAGATGGAATTGCAACCCCAGGATTTTAAATGGCATCTCTCAAGTCTTAGGCTTCAAAATGCAGATGGAATGGTCATCTTTTAGATACTTAGGAGTGTCCATTTCATTAAAACGAATCAATTCATCTATTTGGCAACCCATTGTTCAAAAGTTAAAAGACAAGATTCAATCCTGGGGAATGAGGTGTTTGAATTTGGAAGGGAAAGTTACTCTCATTAATTTTGTTCTGTCTTCATACCCTTTATACTCCAATTCTTTACTTCTCACTCCTAGCGGTGTTATGACCAATCTAAGTCAAGAGTTAAGGAAGTTCCTTTGGCAAGGAGGGAATACCTCCACTAAAAAATTTCACTTGGTGAAGTGGAATATTGTCATAATTCCTAAGGAGAAGGGCAGGCTTGGGTTGATAGAACCAAAGCAAATGAATATAGCAATGGAAGCAAAAATGATTTGGAGATTCATCTCCGGAAAAAAGGAGTGGTGGAAGGAAGCCATAAGGAAAAAATACATTAGGAAGCATTCTCTGAGATGTTTAGATTTTGGTTTGATTAGAACGGGGTTGCCTATCTGGGATCTTTGCAAAGCTTCAGTAAGGCTAATAAAACATTCACTCCATTGGATTTTGGGCAATGGGAAAAGAATAAATTTATGGACAAATAACATTCTTGGACAGTCTCCCTTGGGAACTATTCCATCTCTTGCAGTTGTTCGGTCTTGGCTTCAAGAGAATGGTTACACCTACCTTTATGGCATTTCAGTCTAGGCGAGCAATGGAGCTTGGGAAAATTGGAAAAGCATAGCCATCCCGGTCCATCTCTAGCAAGAATTTATTTCCTTTCTATCCTCCTTGAATGGAAAGGCCCCTATTCATAAAAGAGAGAATGATCGAAGAGTCTAGGGTGTTAAGGGAGTCTACTCGGTTAAGGAAGGTTACAAGAAAATTTCAAACAATCTTCATATTCCCTCAGTGAATGTGTGGAAAAAGGTATGGCATGTAGATTTCCTTCCGAAAATCAATTCCTTTATCTGGATTTTATTGCATAATAAGCTCCTCACAACTGAAAATCTTAGGAAAAGAGGTATAGAAGGCCCCTCTAGGTGTGTTCTCTGCATGTCTTCTGAGGAGGATTCTAGCCATCTCTTTCTTGCTTGTGATTTCTATAAAAAAGTTTGGGAGAAAGTTCTAGGGAATTTATGTGGTAATTTCTCTATGCCTGGGAAAATTAAGGACCTAATAGGGAAGTGGAAACGATTTTTTGTAGGAACAATGCAAAAGAATCCCACCTTATAGAAACTATGGAATGCTCTCCCAAAAAATATTTGCTGGAAAATATGGAAATCAAGGAATAAAGTGATTTTGAAGATAAGAAGGTTGACTGCAACAGGGTTGCGTACAGAGCCACAAACTTATTGGCAAAATGCTTGTCCTCCTTAGGTCTATCCCTTCCAAACTCAGAACAACTTTTATTCAATGATGCCATCTGGGCGAAAGGTTTTCTTTAGGTGAGCTCACTTCAGTCCAAAATCACAGCAGTAAGCACCAGAATATATCTAGAATGGGAAATCAGAAAAAGTAAACAAGGCTTCAAAAAATGGTGGTCTGATCAACTATGTTTCTCTTTATTCTTCAATGGGGATTCTAAAGGAAACCCAAGGGAGATAGGTGCGGGAGGGATCATTTTTTAATCCAAGAGGAAATATAGTTAATTCCTTTGCTTGGAGGCTTGGAATCAAAACAAATAATGAAGCGGAATGGTTGGCTCTTCTAATTGGATTAGAACTAGTATCGACATTGAAAATTCCAATATTGATGTTCATTGGGGACTCCATGAAAGTGATACAGAAGATGATGCAAGGATATTCAGCTAGCTCTTCTCGATGCAAGCGGATTCATGAGTGGATATTGCTTCTCAATAAGCCTTCTTCTATAAATTACTTTCATATTAAAAGAGTAAATAATGGGTTAGCGGATAAGCTTGCCAATCAAGGAGCAAGAAACAAGATTGGAATAGCAGTTTATGCCAACAATACTATAGTGAGTAAATGTGTGCCATAAAAAGAATAGCAAGGAGTATTTTTGCAATAACATGGTGGTGATCAAGGATCTTGCTAGGAGAATGAGACTTTCCTCCTCTTACACGCCGCAGAGGGGGACACTTGGCCATATGCATGATGGGGGCATCATTTTTCAACACGAATGGCATCGAGAAGGCATTAAAGACTCTGTCTCGAAGGTCTTTTATCCATCCCCTAGGCAGGCTCACACATACGCTCTTAATTGTGCTTCGTTGGAAGCAATGAAGAGTTTTAAGGAGGGTGAATCAGGACATAATTTAAGTATGACAATGGAGGATTCTGGAATGAGAGAGCATTTGGGGGATAGTTCAGCACAAAGGGATTTTTATGAAATTTTACAAAACCTTTCTCTTGGGAATTCTGAAGAAGTTGTCCATTGTCTTTCTCGGGAACACAAAGAGAAGAAGTTGGGTTCTTCTTCGACGGTTTTTGTAGTAGAAATGGCGGGTTGGTTGGAAGTTTACACTTATGTGAGGGGAAGCATGGAGGACTTCAAGAAACATTTAAGCAAGGTTTATGAAACAATATGCAGAGGCTTTCAGGAGACCACGACTATCTCGAAGGATGTCAAATACATTTCGGTTCAGCTGACCTGTTTGGACTCCAAAATTGAAGACTTAGAAGGAAATATGAGAGAACTGATGGGTATTGTTGATGAGATAAAGGAGGAAATTTTAAAGATGGTAAAAATGACTCAGTGCAGCCACAGCCAGGAGTCTCCCTTCGAAGAGGTTTGTCCAATGGAATAACTCTCGGTCATCCAGCCCGTGTTTGACTTCTCAGGCAAGAAATAATAGCAGAATATCTTTCCTTTCTTAGTATGTTTGAATGTTTTTTTGCAAATTTTTGTGCAATCAGTTTGTAAGGGTTTACCCCTCCCATTTCTCAGTAAATATTGGAAAACCTATGAGAAATTTTGTAAGTTCCTGGCACTCCCTTTCTAGCAATTTGTTGTAAACAATGGTTTCCTCACTCTGCAACTCAGAGGTGTATCCTGAGTACATGCCCCTTCTCTGGATTTCCTCCAGTCTAGATTCTAGGGATTTTTTGTCCTCAATGATATTCCCAAACTCTTCCTTGTTCCACTTCTTTATTTTCTCCTTGAGCGCCTTCAGTTTCTGTTGGAACTTGTACATATTCTGGCCCTCTCCTGAGCTGAGCTCTTCCCACCATTGCGTTACCTTCCCCTTGAAACTAGGATGGCCCAACCAGAACTGTTCGAAACAGAAAGGTTTTTTTAATTGAGAGCCCAACCCACTCCACCATAGTTCTACTGGCCAGTGATCTGACCCTGACGCTGGGAGAATGGAGGTTGCGACTTCAATTCCACATTCCATAACTAACTCAGAAACCAGGAACCGATCCAGTCGAGAGGAAATATGGCAGTCCCCTTTTCCTTTATTATTCCAAGTAAATCGCCCTTCCCTTGGGATAACATCAACAAGTTTGAGGGCTTCAATAGTATCTCTAAAACGACCACATTCATCCTCAAGGCGTCGTCTTCCTCCCTTTTTTCTTCTAAGGAAGTGATAAGGTTGAAGTCACCTCCCAGAATCCAGTGTTGATTTCCAACTCCATCCCCAATACGCCTCAGGGAGTCAATAAAGGCAGTTTTATCCAGGGGGTATGGGGGCCATAGACATTGGTTAAAAGACCAGAGACTTGGAAGCCAATAACCTAAAATTCAGCAGAGAGGTACCAGTGATTCCCATGGAATCTCGTCAAATTAACTTTACAGGGGTCCCATAGAATACCCATCCCTCCTTCCATACCTCTGGCATCAATGCCCATTGCCTCGTTGTTTTTCTAGATTTTTTTACATCGCTCTTGCAGTTGTATCATTGAGCATTTTGTTTCTTGAAGAAACACAATGGATGGATTTGTCATCCTAATATTTTTCTGAAGGACTTTAACTTTCCGCGGGCCATTAAGACCCCTAATGCTCCAGGAAACAATCTTCATTACAAACACTAAATTTATAAGCCTAAAGCAGCCCTTATCGTAGGGTACTGACCTGATCCAACCAACTTCATTCCTGTTGCGGCGATTCATTTCCGGTTGGATTTTTGTCCTGGCTTCTTGATGCTCTCTTCATGTTTCCTCTTATAGTCTTTAAGAGATCCTGAACTAATGCCAAGGCGATTAGACTCCCGAGCTTTTATGATGGCCTCTTTCAGGAGGACGACTTGCTCTTGTGGGACATGCCCTTTCTCTGCATCCTCACAGGATTGTTCTATTCCTTCCAAATCTAGATATCCAATGTCCATATCTTCCGTGTCTTCAACAATATCCCCTCCAAGATCTTCATTTAGGGTTTCCATCGCCTTGGAATTAGACACTCAGGGGTGTTCAGTCTCCTTCTCTTGATTACTCATGTCTTTCCGCTCCTAGGTCGGGATAGAAGCAATGTCCTCCGATTGTTCTCTGAATGCCTCAAATTGATTAGAGGTCAGAATCTTCTTGGATCCATCCATAATTTCTTGTTTTCTCCCTCCTCACTTGCGGTTTGAAACCCTATAAAACCCTTGATGTTTGCTTTCCTCTTCAACGCTAGGAGAGGGTTTAGGGTTATTCATGGGGCAATATCTGAATAAGTGTCCATGTTCATGGCACTGTCAACATCTGAACAGGACTTGCTTGTAATCCAAGGGTTGAACCCAGTCCTCATCCTCCCATGACATCTTTATCGCTTCTGGTAGCTCTTTAAAGAGATCCATGTACACACAGATTTGAGCATAAGCCATGTATCATTGGGATTTCGTTTGCTCCGAAATTTTAATAAAGGATCCAAGGTTGTTCCCAATGTCTTCCAAGATTTTAGCATCCCAATAATCACTTGGGAGTGAATAGAGCCTAATCCAGACAGGAGCAACCCGCTTATCCTCCTTATCAGGGCAGAACTTGTATTTCCAAGGTATCAAGAAGAGGTCGGCTGAGTAGGAAAAGTAGGGGCCCCCATCTAAAACTCTGTTTTTGTCTTCCAGGCTGAGGAAAGAGATCGTAAAGAAACCCTTAGACCCCAGTTGGAGGTCATAATGTCCTTTTGGTTTCCATGTGGAATTAATCCACCAGATTAGGGATTTTTTCTGAGGGCAGCATCCCCACAAACTTACCGATAAGCGAGTGATCCTACATATATTGGATTTGTTCCCTTAAATTACTAGATTTGATCTTCATTGATGGGATTGAAGCCACTTTGGGTATGCACTGTCCAAGCTTCCTTCCCACAGTAGGGTCTGCAGACCCCGGATCTTGTTGGCCTTTTCCCATACCACCCATTCCTTCGAGTGAGATAGGGATCCCTCCAACTCAAATCACATCATGTGGGTTTACAGGGGGGGTGGATTTCCTCCCCCCACAGTTACAACCATGGTCGTCGTTAGTCCTTTCGCCTTCAGAGATCTCTGAAAACCCTAACTCCGCTCCCATTCACCACAATGTTTGACTTTATTCACATGAAATGGTATCAGAGCTTGTTGCTATGATCTAGCACCTTCTATTGCTTTCAATAACTATTATCATTTGGGCATTGTTTATTTCTTGTAGATTTGCTTTCTATCTGGTAGCCTTCAGGCTTCTCTTCAGATCTGGGCATGTTTATGCAGTTTTTACTTCTAACCCTAAACTTGTTGTGTAGATTTTTACAGAAAATTTTCAAGGGTTTCTTGATGTTATTTTTGTAGATTTATATGTTTTTTGGCTTTTCCTCAAGGAGATCTATCTTCCGGTTATCAGATCGACAGTTTGCGTCCAAGTTTGGTAGACTTTGTGCAGGTTTCTGTGTTTGATAGATTCAACACTGTTTTCGACCTAAAACTTAACGTTCGCGACTTTTGCTTCGCAAACAGCGCGGGTAACCGCGACTTGCCCTACTGCAAACTCGCGAGTATACTACAGACCTGCGACTTTTAGTGTACAGACCCGCGTGTGCTATGACATACTCGCAACTGTTCTACTGTGAACTCACGTTTACTTCAGTATAACCGCGACTTCACTGTACAGGGACCCGCGAGTGCTTCGGCATAATCGCGACCTTACTGTACAGAGACCCGCGAATTTATGATCAGAACTGCGTCTTTCTCCTTTACAGACGCGCAAACCCGTGACTTCTCTGTGCATAACCCGCGAGTACATGCGAGTTTACTTTGGAAGACCCGCGACTGAATTTATTTGGCACCTTTTCTAAGGGTTGTAGGTAAAGTTTATGTTTTTTATCTTGGAAAAGTTTAATCTCTTGTCTTGAAATTCTTGTCATGAGCTTCTTGATCTCTTTGCTTTAGGATTTTTGTTATGATTCATCATATTTACAGAGGTTGTTTTGTTCTTATGTCTCTAACCTTCTTTGTGTGGAAGATGTTTTGACATTTTCAGGAGCATGGATCTCTAGTATGGTAATGCTGACATCAATAAATGAACCTATGCTTAGGACTTAGTTGTTTAATGACTATATTTTCATATCTATAAGTGATATTATTTTGGTGTCACTCTTCAAATCATGATAATGAAGCTTTTATTTGTGTTATCTTTTGATCATTATTTGCTTTATTTATATGTTATTGCTGACCTTTGTGTAAAAGCAATTCCATTGTTTTTATAAGTAATATCTTTATGATCATTATATGCTCTTGCTAATTAAATTTTTGAGTAAAGTCAATTTTTTGAATCTATGTGATATCATATTTTTTGGCTTGGCATAAGTTCTTTAATTGGGATATAGTTTCTTTTTCATGTCTTGCAGAGATTTTATCTAGTTCCTGTGTTGTTTGTCTCTAACATTCCTATATGGAAGCATTGATATTTCCAGGGCATTTCATCTCTTGCATATTTACATAGTGTTAACTAGAAATGAACTCATGATTAAGACCACTAGTGACTTGTCATTTCGTAATTTTTTATAAGTGATGTCATGAGTTGATCATAATTTGCTATATCTTGATCATATTAAACTTTTTGATTTATTTTCATATATTTCATGTCATGTTTATTTCGATCATCTTTTACTCAATATTTATATGGATTTGGGCAATCTTATAATCTTGAAATATTTATCATGAGCACCTTGTTCTTGTTGCAATGGGATTTCTATTCTTATGACTGCAGAGCTTATCTTGTTCCTACTTGTCTCTAACGTTCCTATATGGAAGCATTGACATGTACTATTCATCTATAACGTTCCTATATGGAAGCATTGACATTTTTAGGGCATTTATCTCTTGCATATTAACATCATACTAATAAGAAATGCACCTATGCTTAAGATTAGTTGCTTGATGACTAAATTTTCATATACTTAAGTGAAATCTTGGCTCTTTATTCTATCTTGATATCTATTATGCTCACTCATGTTTATGGTCCTCTCTCCTTTATCATAACTTATCCTGTCATTTTTTGATAATCTTTTGCTCAAATTTATATGGTCTTGCATAGAAGCGACATCATTTATTTATATGTTCTTGAGCAATGCCATTTTATCATATCTTATGTCTTTTGGGCTTATCATGTTTTTTTTTATATGCTTTATTCTTGGAAGTTCCTTTGTGCAGGTTCATTATCCATGTTGTGGGATAGCTTGCTTCTGTTATTGCTTCCTTGTTTAAGCATATGTTGGTTGCAAATCTCTGGTTCCTCTTAAGAAGGAATGTAATGTTGAATTTTATCATGTTCTATCATATTTTAGTAATGTTGTATGATGGACATCCATCTTCTACTGTTAAAGTCATGATGTTCATTTGTATGATATCATTTTCGATGTATATACCATTGGGGTCTTGTTCCTTCGATGTTTGAGGTCTTCTACAGATTTTGCACCTTGATTGGAAGAATGTTTGCTATCTACATGCGTATTGGAAATTTGGGTATTTTGTACACTGTTGTGGTGTTCTTAGCTGCCACATGTTCTGTTGTATCAGCCGTCAAAAGGTATCTGTACAATGGTGTGGATGTTATATCAGATTTCTACAGCTATCAGTTATGGTTGTGATGATTCTTGTGGTGATGTAGGCATCTTGTGGATCTAGTAGCCATGATAGATTCTCTTTAGATCTAGGCATCTTGTTGGTGGATTGCGTCACATGTTTGTTTCATTGTACAACCTGGTTCGTGTGCACTTTCATGATTCAGTGAGAAGCGAATGTTGTCTTCATCAAATCCATGAGGCAAAGTGTGTTTTATTCGCATCTTATGGAGCATTCTGGAAGTTGTCATCATGGGGGATGTTGGAGTGTTTCCACCTTCCTTCCATTTGTATTCTTTCTCACAGTCATCATTAAGGGAGAGTGTTAGAATATATAATGATGACTTATGTGATATATTGGTAAAATATCATTTAAAGTCATAAAATAACTCTAATGTTATAAAATAGAGTTATACCACATGCATCATTGTAATTATATCCTTTGTAACCATTCTCTATATAAAGAGGAGGAAATTCATTTATCCCACATGTATTATGGGATGTATTGTAATCCAAACCTCTTGGTATATAAGAGAGGTGAAGGAGACCCTTTTGGATACATATGTATTGATTGTAATTCATCACACATCACATGTTGTGTATGTCATTTGTACACACATTGTATGATGGAGCTTGATGTGATGCATATGTGAGGATGCCATGTAATCTTTGAGATATTTTTCATATTAATGGAAGATGCAACCCTTTCCGTGGACGTAGCCCAATTTGGTGAACCATGTATATCTGGTGTTCTCCTTTTCTTGGTCCCTTTATGTTCATGTTGATACGTTATTGTTGCTCAGATAGGTAATCTAGTTTAGCTAGATCTTAATCTTTGACAGTACGTATACCTGTAAAAAGGTAGACATTTCCGAAGACCACCACTTTTTGGCGCCGTTGTCGGGGATGTGCTTAAACTATAAGAGACATCTTGAAAAAAAGAAACTCAAAAATCTAAAAAAAAATACCATGAATGCCTCGACGAAGGAGGGAAGAATTTGGACGTTTTATGCCTAACATCCCTATGAGCAATAGCAGTTATGAACACCTTCAATTTGAATTTCTCAATACTGACGAAGAAGATGATCCCAACTATAACCCAGACCTTGATAACTTCTTCGCTAGCTCTAGTTCAAACACTACCGTGGTAGATGAAGAAGAACATAGAGAATTGTTTACCTTCCCTATAAGTGTGCCCCTGGGAGATGCTAGAATGAAAAATATCAATCCCGCTAATCTCCCAAACTTCCATGGCTTGACTTCAAAAGACCTTGACACATTCTTGTTTGAATTTGAAGTAATCTGCAGGTCCTTTGGTTATACTACCGATGCACAAAAATTAAGACTTTTTCCTTCCACGCTGAAAGAGTTATCACTTAGATGGTTTATGAGTCTAGAAGGAAACAATATTTTCCCATGGGATCAAATGAAACAAGCCTTCCTGGAAAAATATAGAGATTATTGTAAAGCCAATGACACTAGGGGTGATATTTTCAGGATGCAACAGGGAGAAAAAGAATCCTTGGAAGATTATGCACAACGGTTCCAACTCAGCTATAAGAGAGCTATTCACTGTACCCTGGATCAAGAATCATTAAAACTAGTACTTCTTAGGGGAATCAAGGAAGAATACCTAGAATTCTTGAATTTGTTAGGCGATGGGGATATCTTTCAGAAAATCAATGACCAAATTCTGCAATCTTTTAAAATTATTCCAGATCCAGAAAAGGAAAAAATGGAACGCGAGATATACACCCATTAGCAGGGGGATCATCCTTTTCAAGCCCAAGCCTCACAAAATTCGACTTCGGGAATCTCCTGGACAACATGAAGATAGACATCCTTCAATCATTAACTATGCAATTAGATGCACTCCAACTAAAAATGAAACAAGATGAGATCAAACAGGCACTAGCGGTATTTTGCCCAAGATGTAGAAAAAAATATGAAAAAGGACAATGTCCATTAAATACAATAGAAATCTGTGGGCTCTGTACTGATGATCATACCAAAGATAAATTCCCTTTATTGCCATCATGTAAAGCAGCCATACATGATCCTACCTTAGAGAATTCTGTAGAACAACTTTGCTTTGTTAACCAACGAAGGAATAATTTTGCTAGGCCCTTCCAATCCAATAACCAATCCTATTTTAATCAAGGGAATCCTCAGTAGAATTGGAATCCTTCAGCACAGATTTCATGGCCTCCACAAGCAGGTCTAAGTCAATGGTAGCAAAATCAGACTCCTTACCATCATCCATACTTCCCCAAGCCTTAACCACCATATCCCCCACCTATTTCACAACCTCAAATGAACTATGGGAGTCCATATCCATCTTCCACAAATTGGAGGGCACCACTGCAACAACCACTTATAATGTCGCCTCCACAAAACTGTTGGGCATGGCCCAAGTTGGAACAATTTTGATGAAGTACAATTTTTATAGTTGCGTAGTTCGGACTGCGAAGTTCAGGTGGCACAGTTTTGTCAATGGCGCAGTTCGGAATGCGAAGTCATATTTGCACAGCAAGCAGTGCGAAGTCTAGGCACGACGAAGTTATGCTGATGCGCAGTGCCAGCGCAACAGCTATTTTGGGAAAGAGTATAAGGAAAGGTCGAACAGATAAAAGCGACCTGTTTTGGGTAAGCGACTCCAGGATTCCCTACAGTTGGGTAAGGAGCAATGTGGAGGTAGATGAAAGCGACCTGTCAGTTAGAGTGGTGGAAAACTGTTAGAAGTTAAGCCACGGGTTGACAATGACAGGAAGGCTAGAGGGGTGGAAAGCGACACGCCATGATGAAGTTATAAACGTTTTATGATGACTGCAGCTGTCAGAAGGGCGTGTGAACCATGAGTGGCCCAGCAAGGCAGCTAGAAGCGAGTGGAGCAGCTATTGACTACGACAGGAAGGGTTGGTAGAGTAACCACACCAGTTTTGGGTAACCTTAGGGTTTTGGCCCATATGCATTGTAACAGACGTGACCTAAGGGCATGATCTATATAAGGGGCATCTTTTGTAAGGGAAAGGGTTGATTTTTGTGGGATTATGTTGAATATTGATCGGGATTTTGATCTCTAAGTGATCTCTGTTGAGATACTGACATTGTAAAGAGGCTCTGCAGCTGCGTGCGCAGAGACCTATTGTAGCAAGAAGAGAGTCTGCAGTTGAGTGCGCAGTCTAGAATTGTTGAACCCTTCCCATTTATTATAAACAACAGTCCCTGTGGATGTAGCTCCCATCCTGGGGGTGAACCACGTTAAATCCGTGTGTTGTGTGATTCAATGTGTGTTTGCTTTTGATAAATGGTTAAGTTCTTGCTTGTGAGTAGATGTATCCTTGCTTTTATATGTATTCTCTATATGAATGAATAATGAGAATAATATGTTAAGTGTTGAACGTGTATGCGTGAATGTTGAAAGTGCTAGTAATTCCGAATATGATGAATGCATGAGTTATTTGGGTAACACCAAGTCAGCGGAGTCTGTGTAAGTGTGATTCCCTCGAAGAGCAGCGCCGGAAGTGCGTAGTTGCATTGTAGTTCATCGTATCACATAAGTTCGCAAAGTACAGAGCCCAATATGCTTGTTGAATGCATAATCTACACTAAGTAAAGTTTGTAGAAGATGTGTGATTGTTAAAGAGGTAGCACAATCTTCAGTTGCATTGTCATGTTGTTACGTATTCATTCCGAACCGCGCAGTCCCTGTGTGCGCTATCGTATAAGTAATAGCTGCGAAATAGGTAAAACTTCGTGTAATCCCCCAGCTTGTTGAACTGCACATCACTTGATTGCAGAAACCTGATTCTATAATCCCCCATAAACTTCTCCTCGGGTGAGACCTTAGCTTGTTCGCATGTTGTTGCCGAAAGGGCCAGTGAAGAAGGGTTTTGTTGGACCACAACTGCGCAGAACCCGGGTTAGCACAAGAAAGATAAAGAACAAAGGGTTATTAAGCCAACAAATGGTTCCGTTGTCGTGCTTGAACTGGTGATGTGTTTAGAATATTGGCATCCCGAGAGGACATAAATACAGAACTGGGTAGACAATACAGAGAGAGAGTTTGCAAGAAAGGAGAACAAACATCTGCGTTTCTCTGACGAAGAATGGTTGCAGAGATACCTATACTCTGATATTTACGAAATTTTCTTCATAGCCTTCAACAATGATCTATATGAGTGGTTGTTGAGACTAGGTAAACAGAAAACTTGCTATCAAGGAGGAGAACCCACGGCGTGGACTCCATAATTGATTCAGAGACTTAAAGCGGTTGATATCCCAATATCAAGAGCAATAGACTTATGGATGGATATGGACTCCCATCCATCCATATCCATCCATATCCCAATATCAAGAGCAATAGACTTATGGATGGATATGGACTCCCAGCACTGGAATTGCGCAGTTGCATTGTAGTTCATCGTATCGCATAAGTTCGCAAAGTACACAACCCAATATGCTTGTTGAATGCATAATCTAAACTAAGTAAAGTTGGTAGAAGATGTGTGATTGTTAAAGAGGTAACACAGTCTTCAGTTGCGTTTTCCTGTTGTTAAGTAGCCATTCCGAACCACGCAATCCCTTTGTGGGCTATCGTATAAGTAATAATTGTGAAGTAGGTAAAACTTCGCACAATCCCCCAGTCTGTTGAACCGCGCATCACCTGATTGTAGAAACTTGATTCTGTAATCCCCCAAAAACTTCGCCTCGGGTGAGACCCCAGCTTGTTCGCAGGCTGTTGCCGAAAGGGCCGGTGAAGAAGGGTTTTGTTGGACCACAACTGCGCAGAACCCGAGTCAGCACAAGAAAGATAAAGAACAAAGGGTTATTAAGCCAACAAAAACCAACAACCCCCCAGACCGCCTGCAATCCCTGCTCAACCTCTCCCAAATCCAAATAACAATAGAACATGACAACAACCCTACAACAATGAAGTAATGCAGTTTCCAGCTTATGTCGTAGAGACACTAGATTTGAATGAGATCAATCTGAGATCTGGAAAAACACTACAGGGTTCCATTATGAAAACAATCAAGAGCCTACATATTCTGAACAACCCACATCTCCAGAACATCAGCAACTCGAAGTTATATGCTCCCAGGAAGAAGAGGATCAACCCCGAATACCAGAACAAAATCCTTCATTTCCTGAAAAGCTAAAACAAAACAACAAAGAAGAAGCAAAAAACGCTATACTTAATGAATTAAAACATTTAAACATTCAAATTCCCATCTTACAAGCGATTAGAGATGTTCCTATTTGTAACAAATTCATAAAGGAAAACTGCTTGAAGAAACCTGGGAGAAAGAAACGGGATCCCCCAACCATAAATGTGATAGGCCAACTAGCAGAACTTATGTTGGGGATCTTTATCAATCAAAAGTACCTCGATCCAGGCATCCCTATTGTCAATGTAACCCTAAACAACAATCCTATTTCAAGCAGTCTAATTGACTTAGGAGCTGCAATAAACGTTATGACAAAAGACACTATGTTAGCCCTAGGTCTCCAATCCTTTACAAGACCAACAAGCACAGTGCTACAACTAGCTGACACATCCACTGTCAAGCCGGAAGGTATCCTCGAAGATGTAATTATTAACATTTAATCTTGGGAATATCCGACAGAATTCATAGTTATAGAAGTCAAAAGCAAGCTTAGTGGGTACCCAATCATCCTAGGGAGGCCATGGCTGGCAACAACATATGCCTATATAGGCTGTCGATCTAGGGATATGACAATTACCAGTGGACAAGATAGAAAAAAATCACAATATACCAACTAGAAAAATGATCTACAAATATAGAAGACCAAAATTGGATGGATGATTATGATGACATAGATGACCAAAATATGCAACCTGTCCTCAACATAAAAACAACTCTAACCCTAAAAGCTAAGGATGAAGATGCTTATTTGGCTAATTTTATTCAAAATGTTTATCCTAATCATGATATGCTTGAAGAAGTTTTTGCAACATGGAAACAACAAGAAGTGCTAAACTCTCCTATCAACACAAAAAGAATGTGGAAGCAAGTATTCTCCGTTGAAGAACAACTCCCATAGGTAAAAATCATAGAAATCTCGCCTGAAAAGATGGTCAATATTAATGCACATATGGAGCCAGAACAAGAACAACAATTAATAAAAGTTCTCTCAGAAAACAGCAGGGCTTTCGCATGGACCTACACTGATATGAAGGGGATACACCCGAGTATTTGTAAACACTATATTTACATCAAGGAGGGCGATGTCCCAATCAAACAACCCCAAAGAAGGATGAATCCAATGCTAAAGGATATATTTAAACTAGAATTGAAAAATTTACTGGATGCAAGCTTCATTTACCCGATCTCCGAGAGTGAGTGGGTCTCAGCCTTCGTAATAGTTTCGAAGAAAGGAGGGAAGTGGAGAATCTATGTAGATTATAGGGAGCTTAACAAAGCAACCAAAATAGATCACTTCCCTCTACCATTCATTAATCAGGTAGTGGATACTCTGGTTTTTTTCATTCTTGGATGGATTCAGTGGCTACAATCAGATCCAAATCCACCCTGCTGACCAAGATAAAACCACATTTACCTACCCATGGGGCACATATGCATACAGGGTACTACCTTTCAGACTCTGTAATGCTCCAACAACCTTTCAAAGAGCCATTTTGAGTATATTGTTTGATTTTTATCAATGACCAGATGGAAGTTTACATGGATGACTTCACACCGTATGAACAAAAATTTCATCAAGCATTACATCATTTAGAATTGGTCCTAAACAAATGCATCAAAATGAGTCTATGCCTCATAAATGATAAATGTTGAATGCTAATGCAAGAGGGCATAGTTCCAGGCCACCACATCTCCCAGAGAGGTATTGAAGTGGATCAAACAAAAGTCAATGCTATTAAAACACTACCCCCACCTGTCAAACAGAGCGATGTGCGCAACTTCCTTGGGAAAACAGGCTACTACAGAATATTCATACAGGGGTTCAACAAAGTTTCCGCACCAATGTTTGCCCTCTTGACAAAAGACACAGAATTCATCTGGACCGAACACTGCATGACAACATTTGATCACCTCAAGGAGAAAACCATAACTGCCCCAGTCCTTCAAGGAACCAACTGGACACTACCATTTCACATCCACTCGGATGCTTGAGACAAAGCTATCGGGGCAATCCTCAGACAAGAGGAAGAGAAAAAACCATATGCAATCTATTACATCAGCAAAAACTTGGCAGGGGAAAAACTAAACTACACAGTCACAGAAAATGAATTTTTGGATGTTGTACATGCCATAAACAAGTTTAGGCACTACATCACTAGGTGCTCGGTCTTTGTACACACAGATCATTCTGCAATCAGGTACCTCATGAATAAACCCAATACAAGTGCTAGGATTATTAGATGGTTACTTCTCTTACAAGAGTTAGACTTAAAAATCCTTGACAAACCAGGCAAACATAATGTGGTAGCAGATTTTCTATCTAGGATGACCCATGTACAGGACAATGAATTGGTAAAAGATAACCTCCCTGATGAACACCTATTTGCAATCTCGACACAAATCCCATGGTTTGCCGATATAACAAACTACCTGGTATTTGGAAAGTTTCCACAAAATTATAGCTACAAAGGGAAGTGTAATATCATCAGACAAAGTGCAACCTATACTTGGATACAAGGAATGCTCTTTAAAAAGGGATCAGACCAAATATTAAGAAGATGCATCCGTGAAGATGAGGTCCATGACATACTCCACGCTACTCACAATGAACCTTGTGGAGGCCATTATGCAATAAAGATGACAACTTATAAAATACTACAGATTGGATACTACTGGCCAATACTACACAAAGACTCCCAAGAATATGTGTCACATTGTGATGACTGTTAACGAATGGGAAAACCAACACAAAGAGAAGAGATGCCTCTACACCCTCAGGTTTCATTGGAACCATTTGAAAAGTGGGGATTTGATTTTGTTGATCCATTTAACCCACCTTCAAATCAGAAGAACTACAGTTTAGTTTGTACATACTACCTTACTAAATGGGTTGAGGTTGCAACACTCACAACAACCAATGAAACAAATGTAGCAAATTTCTTCACGGAACAAATCTTCCAGAGATTTGGAGTTACCAGAGAATTAGTTTCTGACCAAGGGAAACAGTTTACATCAAACCTCATTGAGGAGCTACTCAGAAGGAACAAAATAAAGCATCAAAGATCCTCCTCCTACCACCCACAAGCCAATGGGAAAGTTGAGGTTACAAATAGGGAATTTGAAAATATTCTAACAAAGACAGTTCAATTTCATAAAACGGATTGGGAAGACAGGTTAAATGAAGCAATTTGGGCTTATAACACAACATGGAAAACAACAAGAGGTTTTACCCCCTATGAACTGGTATATGGAAAAAAGGTAATGCTCCCTATTGAATTTGAAATCAAGACATTACGAATAGCAACCCATTTAAACATGCAACTTTCAACAATCCAGGAATTGTGTATACTCCAATTAAACCAACTAGATGAGCACCGACAACAAGTTCTCTCCCACACTGAAATCATTCAGCAGCAGAGGAAGCAATGGCACGACAAGAATATAAAAGAAAAGAAATTCACAAAAGAGGATTGGGCATTGTTATATGACTCTAGATTTCAGAAATTCCAAGGAAAACTTACAACACGATGGATGGGACCACACATCATTGATACAATCTATGACAATGGAGCAGTCAAAATCAAAACCATAGACGAGATCGAATTTCTGATGTTGGTAAATGGACATAGGCTCAAATTGTACAATAAACCACAGTCCAAAGAGGAATTCACTCAAACTCTTAATTAGAAACATCTGATGCTAATAGAGAACGTACACATCCTCTAATTAAACTATATATATATCATGAAAAAATGAAAAAAAAGAGAGAAAAATATAACGAAAAAATGAAAAATAAGATGAAAAAAAAGAAAAAAACATGAAAAGAAAGAAAATTATGAAAAAATTGAAATATAAAAAAAATAATCAAGCGAGCCAACAACAAATCAATGGAAGCAATAGAAAGTATCAAGCGAGCCAACAAATCAATTGAAGCAACAAAGAATATCAAGCGAGCCAACAAATCAACCGAAGCAACTAAGAATATCAAGCGAGCCAACAAATCAACTGAACCAACAAAAGGTATCAAGCGAGCCAACAAATCAACCAGAGCAACATTTGAAAAGAACTAACAACACAACTACAGAACTGACATTAAAAACTACAGACAAAGACAAAATCAACTACGAAACTCAAAATTTACTGCAAAAATCTCCACGTCAGCAACCAAGGTACGTTATGAACAAAAAGGTAATCTATGAATCCTTTGTTTCCATTTTCGGTCAAATCAACTTCTCCCTATAGAAGGAATAATTCAGAGCCAAGGACAAATCTCTTTCAAAAAAATGGCAGCACACGGTTTAGAGTAACCATACCAGGTAATGATTGCCGATCCAAATTAAGAAATGACAATCTTCATATCCCACCATGTCCTTCCATATCAAACACTAGCATGGCATGAAATGATGAAAGGATAGGGCAAAAATAGAAAGAAAAGATGGGGGAATAAGATGGAAGTGGGATAGGAATAAGTAAGCAAATCTAACCGGCATATATGAAGGCTTTCATACCTTGAGCAAAGTGGGCACAACAAGAAAGATTCAGGACTCAGTTAGCAAGCCGACGTTCAACCTTAAACAAGAAAGTAAGTCATCTGGTCCACCACCCTCAAGTTTATACTATTCATCCATTCAGTAATTTTAGAAGATGACTAAGGGGTTTAAAAAGAGCGAACCTGAAGACCACGCCCCCATCTATGAAAAACCATAAGTATTGACGATACTCTGCACAGCGGGGTGGATGCCATTCATCATTGGGTTAAGAGGACATGATATAGAAGTAGCCTTAGAATTCGCCAGAAATATGAAACATTTAAAAGAAGAGCAATATGTTACCGGGTTGAAGGGGTTACACATCCGCTTAAATGAGGAAACAATTGTAGCAAACACGAGCATGCCCAAGGGGCTACATTGGGGAAAAGACGACATGGAAGACAATATTAGGGAAAGACTGACTTTCTTTGTAGAAGGTGAGAGCTATGAAGAATACAAGAATGGCGTCAAAAGGGAAACCATGCCGAGTCTGTGGGATGAAGTAGCCGCTGTCGTCCTCAAATACATTACTTGCACAGGGAGACTCAGCTATATACCTACCTTTCATTTCAAAATTCTAGATCTCCTAAGGAACAGAGGGGCATATAAAACCTAACAACAATATCAACATTCCTTTCTACCTATTGCAATCCATTTTGGATATGAGTAGGAAGGTAACATGGGGAAAGGGGGATGCATTATCTCATCATGGGTTAATCAAATTAATCATATGTGAAGAATTGAAGGCCCAAGTCCTTAAACTCTCTTGGGAAGAATTCATCCATATCTCTGCTGAGGATGTCCAGAGAATGAGGGGCACGCCAATTAAGGGTGCAACCCCCATCTCAGAGCATAAAGGGGAAAAAGAAACCACTCAATCGGGGGTCAAAAGGAAAATCGACTTAGACATCGACGACAATGAGGTTGTTGCCGAGACTCTGGTAAATATAAAACATTCTAGAGAAGCCTCCCGTCAGAAACCTACAGGGGCATTTGCTACGACACGTGGAGTTACGTGACAGAGCAGAAGGTTGAGGCAGGAGACAAAAGCCATGGAGGAGAAGGAAAAGAAAAAGAAAGAAGAAGAGGAAGAGGAAGTAGGCCCCATACCCCAAGACTTGTCAGATTTTGAGGATAATGAGGCAGAGCAAGGATACCCTTTCACACCAGTAGAAGGAGACACACCACTCCAGGACCTTGCAAATGAAGAAATACAAACTAAAGAGGATGACCGGTTGGTTTAAGCACTGTCCGAATTGTCAAGAGTTAGGGAAGAGCTGGCAACCATGAAGATTGAGGCACGAATCCATAAGGCCCAGGCCACGTCATCAACTACACCCCCATTCATGAATGAGAAAACTCAGATCTTGAAGATTCAACACATTGGCCATTTAAAGCAAATGGAACAACAAAACCTGGCATTGCAGGAAAAATTAAGCCAAGTTCAGGAAAGGTTGGTCCAAACGGACCAACAGATCTTACATTTAGAGACTACTCTAGCCACTACTGCCAAGTTATATGAGGAGATCATCGGGTACAGACCTCCATCCCAGATCTATGCAGTGTATCTTAAGGAGAAATGGTGTCAATTTCAATTACATAGACTAAAACATCACTTACCCATGGATGTAACAACCCCGAAACAATTCTTGGATGTTTCTCTAGAAAGCACAGAACTAGAGAAGGATCAGTTGCGTGAATTTTTTCTTCACAACTTAGTTGTACCCAACTCGCCGAACTGGTCACCAAATCCTTATGTGGGTGACTTCCAGATCAGAGCGTTATGTTTATGGATGAACCACGAAATGGATAGGTCACAAGATGCTCACCTACATCAGATAGAGGAATGGGAGAACACACTATGGATAAAAGCCGAGGCTACACACCCAGAGAAGGTGGTTCAGGATCATTATGCCATAACCTCTGATAAGGACCTGATCCCCATCCTTCTTGAGAAACAACAAGAAGCCATTGTGCACTTTGACAACGATCGATGGAAAAGAGTTTCAGGAGACCTAAAAAAGCGCAAACCTCATTCCCCCCACAGATTGGAGGTCGCACTAATCAAGGCAAAGTTGTATAAGGAATCTCTATTTTCAGACAATCTACTCGAGCGGACGCGAGCATGATCTCCCTAATCCAGGTGGATCTAGAACAAATGGAGACAGCATATAAAACTACTTTCCTAGATAAATTAGAGATCAAGGTAGATAGATGTGTTACCTTTAGATTCACGAATCCTTCTCCTCTTTGTTGCTCCAAGCTTCGTGGTCATCAGATCCGTAGCTGCAAGACCTATCAAAGAACGTAGAGAAAAATGAGCAATAAAAGCACATATAAACACTAGCTGATCTAAGCAAACAATTAAGAAAGTGAGATCTAAATATCATTAACACAAGGACATTTATGGAAAGAGATTATATTACTGTGAATAAGTGGGAAATACATAGAAGAGTGATGATTTCAACCCAAGCCTTAACGCTGCAATCTTCCTCCAACAAGCCAAGCCAATGCCTCCAAAGGAAATGTATGCCTCCCAAGAGATGGATAGGGATCACCTAGGTTAATTCCACCAGCATGTAAGTGCTATAGACTTCCTCCCCTTGGAATGGAGAGGAGCTTCATATTTATAAGACCAAGTGGATAGATTAGGTTGAAGATTATGGGGATATGATTAAGGGATCCTTCCTTGAGTTCAAGGAACCGTAGGACAACTCACCTACAAGTTAGGGATAGAGATCCACCTCATCTATCTTCGAGAATTCGCTCGAAGGTCACCTTTATCCATTTTAACCAACACCGGCAGATGCTGTATGAGGGAAACTTGTGCCTGAGAGGGAAAGCATAGGCTGTATAATGGTAACCTGAGCCACCGGCACAGTCTTCTAGATGGCAGTCTGCACCTGACCTAGTTGGGCGCTCCTTGCTAGAAGGAAATCTGTGCCGGCCCAACTAGAACTTGTGGAAAAAGGTCAACAACTTGCTCTAGTTGACTTTCTGATCAGGGAGACTTCAGGGATCAAGGCACTGAGTTGATATAGGTCTCATGATGACGAGATTTAGGTGTAACAATCTCTGATAAAGAATAAACTCAAATGGATTGGGATGAAACTAAGCCCACCATTCTTCCTTCCCCTGGTTATTAAGGAGCACATCGATGAGGATGAAGAGAAGAGCGCTTGGGTGAAAGAAGAGCAGAGTCAAGGATATCAGCGAATGGCAGGGGCTCCTAGAGTTGTTTACTGAGACATTAGAGAAGCCATTTTAGAACAGGATGGTCCACCCAAGGATGGGTAACATCTTCAAGTTCGGGGGAGATTATAAGTCCATGATATAGGTATTCCATAGACTCCATTATGCCATACATAAGCAAATAAATGATTAGAAAAACAATCCTTTATGTAGGGAAGAATGCAATTTGATTGATAATTGAACAAAGTGATTTAGTAATTATCCTTTTTTGTGTTTTAGCATCTTTTATTTACTAATCATGTGAATGAAGCTATGTGTGGACAAAGCGCTGGTGAATAGGAAGGACGACAATGCCCGAAATCTAGATTGAAGATCACAAGAGACACGATGCTCTTGTTTCCCCTAATTTGTAGGAAAGAATCCCCTGAATTTCGGGTCATGATTTCCAAAGTTGAACTAGGGTAGAAGCTTGTAATAAATAGAGACACCTGAGTAGCAGGGGGTCTAACACATATCTTTTGGAAACAATTCTTTGCATTTTTAGTTTTGATACTCAGTTTACAATTTCTACGACTGTGATGGATCTTATGAATTTTTAATGAAGGACCAGCGTTAGTTTCAACTCGTGAGTTTATAAGTTTCATTCTCCTCCTATGATGCGCATTGGGGAGGCTCCCCTCAGTGCGTAGCTCAGGAGTTCTGTACTTTGCTTTCTATATTTTTATGCGTTCTTCTGTTTATTTCTAGGATAAATATGCGTGGATTAGTTTCGACACTTATTTGATACCAAATTTCAATTTTGTGCATAAGCGTCTCTCTCTGTAGTTCTGTAACACTGTATCCGTAGTTTTGATATACGACGTCTGTAGTCTTGTAGCCACCATCCGTGAACACAATTTCCAGATTTAGATTTCCACTTTTTATGGTATTTTTAGACTAGAACAGATTTACATTCCTGAATGATGTTTTCTTGTTTCCAGCTGGTTTAATATTTGGTTCTATTAAGTTAGATTCATGCTGTTCGGATAAAGATTTATTTTGGTTTTCATAAACTAGGTTAAACATCATTTTGCTTTTATAGAATAACATTTCCTACTTTCTTAGATTAAGTGAATGCTTTCAATAGAGTAAATTTCTGCTTTCTTAAAATAGATGCATGCTTTCATAGAATAACATTTCCTGCTTTCTTAGATTAAGTGAATGCTTTAAATAGAGTAAATTTATGCTTTCATAAAATAGGTTCCTGATTTTAGTAAAGTTCATTTTTTATTTCAATTGTGATAGACCTTAAGTTATTTTCATTCTCTTCAAAACCATTCCTCACGATTCCTTAGAACACATTGAACACCCAACGATAAAGATTATCTCATAGTGCACATAAAGTGGTGAGTGCCTTTGAATTTGTACGTTCCCTGGATGATATTTAAAGTAAACTTCTGATAGGTATACCTATAAAAAGGTAGACATTTCCGAAGACCACCAGTTTCCATTCTGAATAAAAATGTAATTTTATTTTATAAAACTGATTCCATCTACTATCCTACCCTATCATGATCAGGAGCAGATAAAATTAACTGTTGCTACTCTGTAAAATATAAATGTCTTAACGTATGAAATTATCTAAGAAAAATCATAAGAAGTAAACATAAGCTTAAAAAAAAAAATTTAATAACCATTACTCATTCAGGAAACAGTGATATATATCTCTGTTAAATTTCAAAATAAGTAAATGGTTACAGAGATAGCACACATAAGCAAATTTAGAATCTGAAATTTTAATATAAGATTACTTAAAAGAAGCTTTATAAAAAAAAACAATCTCTATAAGCAAATCATTAACACGTAATGCCAAGCCAAAAGACTATAAACACCCACATAAATAAGATATTAATTTCGTTTTAGCTCGAGACTGTAAATATTATAAATGCTTAATAACAATGACTAAGCATATTATTCATATATGGAAGAAACTAAAAAACTAAATCCATACAAAATACGAGTCTCCATGATTGAAACAATTTGACAACATGAGCTTCCAACATCAAAAAGCTCAATCCAAAACAACTCTTCAATTCTAGAAAGTAACTTCGTCCATAGACTCGAACCCCAGGAGATAACTAAACATAATTCTGAAAAGAATTTTCATAAATTTATGGAGCGTTCCCCCACTTCTCCAGTTTCTTCATATTGTGTAAATAAACAATGAAAAGCAAACAGAAATTGAACTGAATCTCCTTGCTGATCGCAACTGGAAAAGACGTGTCCAAAGAACCTAGCATATCTCCCAAATACTTCATATTTTTGAGGAAACTGCTCATGGCTAAACTAAATGGATCCGTTCTGAAAAAAACCCACGTCTCGGATTTTTTTATTTTCGCCTTAATTTGCTCGCAGGTTGTTGCAAAAAAATCGCTTCCTAAATATTGACGGGAATTCGGTGATCTTATTTCTGCAAAGTAAAAAGTATATTAAATATCAAATAAGAATGAAATCATTCACAAATAAAAGAGAACTAATATTTAACATCTGATTATTTACAAGAAGCTCCCTTTTTCATGACTGAATAATGATCCAATTTTTATGAAGAAGCTAATTCGTGATCTTTGCTTTCATCATGTTAGCATTCGCATTTTCATCGCACTCGTTTCAACGTAACAAAAAAATTGTGGTGTGTTGCTGCTATTTTATTTACCATCAAACCTACAAAATAAACCAGAGACAAAGAAGATAAACGAAAAGAATATCATGAAAGATAAAATACTTTCTCACAAGATTAAATAATAATTAATAAAATGATAAATAACAAGACAGAATTTCCCCTTTCATTTGATCGAGTCTCCTTCCAAATCAAACCCCGGCACATTGTTATTTACTGAGACCAGGTATTTAATAACTTATGCAATCTCATGATATATTGTTAATGATGCACTAGTTGTTGAATGTGTTTCCCTAGATTCTACGTGTTTTCCCTTTGCAAATTATTCATCGATTTGATATTCCCTCTTATCGAGCTCTATCGAAATTCAAATTTTTGTGGCAATCAAATTATTTCATGGTTCTGCGATCTGATGTAATTAACAAGTTTGCAAGGCTATCATGACTCTTCATAGCCAGTGTCCATATCAATCACTGCGAGACCTGCACATAATAAACCAAAGATCAGAAACAAAATCGAAAAGTAAATAAAGTTTACATTTACCATTAACCTTATTCACGTTGGTTGATTATTCTTTCCGGTGGAAGTTGGCATCTTCTAGATTTCAACAAACTCAATAAACCACTTTCTTTTCTTGAAAACCGACAGAAATATCTCAACAAACTCAACGTCTTTGTTGACGTCCCATTCATCGGCCACTAACCGTTTTACCGTTTTAAGTGTTGCGATCCCTCTGCGTGGCTTATCAAGAGCTGGTATGTTTTATTTTATTTCCACAAAATTGTAGCAATCTGTGGAGCCTTGTCTTCATAGGTAGAACCATTGCCGTGCTATGAATCTCAACAATGTAGCAATTTTCTACGCATTTAATTATTAGGTCAAAAACCGATGCAACAATTTTAACGGATAGAAAAATCTTGTGGTATCTTCCTTTAGATATGACGCATAGGAAAATGCATGATCTTCTCCTCGAATTTCTGCAGAATAGTAGTCTTCTCAACAACATTCGAATATATGGCATTTTTAGGTCATGAATATGTGGCAGCTGCAATTTAATTCGTACAACACAGTCAGTCTTGGGCTCCTTCTTACGCATACCTGGGTGACCTTCATAATAAACCAATAGTAATTTGATGGCGGTTAGATTATCGGTGGTTTCTTGGGATTATGAACGAAATCAATCTTTTGGAATCAAGTAAAGATTTAATTCATTGACGAAGCTTTATAATGCTTGAACCTTCTAAAAGATGTAGCATAGAATGATTATAAGTAAAAAAATTACTTTTGGAAAATATGAATAATAAATGGCAAGACTCTTTTTGGAAATTATCGTTGTTTATTCTTTATGAAATTGAAATCGAAAGGATGAAGGAACTTCATGAGAAACACTTTTTACTAAGTGTAATTTTTGTTGTGTGTAAATATTTGTGATTCAAAAGTTCCTTTCTTTATAACGTAGAGTTTTAACCCATATCCACGTTGATGTAATTTGAATATAGATAATTAGAATAACAAGGGAAATAGAAGCAAAGCCTCAAGCCCTTGTCAAAGTTATAAGTATATTCACAATTCAACATTTAAGAATGCATTACAAATGGTACCCATTTTTATAGATATGAAGATGTCCACAGTAAAATATGGTGAATTTGATGAACATTTACAGAGATGTAGACAATACAGATGCATATAAAGAAGATATTATTCCCATATAACATTTGTTTCCTTTGGCAATAACATGTAAACGTTAATATTTTTGTATAAAATTCAAATCCAAAACCTAATAATCATGTTGATGTCTCTATAGAGAGACAAAATGCAAAATTTTATTGACATCTTCTAAGCTTGTTCAAAGACATAAGATCGTACAGTTATAGATGGAGAGAGGAAACTTAACATTGGATCATGCTATACTCACAATGCCTTTTGACACATAGGATGATTATTTATCTTATAAAAGATGTGGATTTCCCAAAGCAAAGTTTAGATAACGAGGTGTTTACATGTGCCCATAGTCTCTCTCATGAAATAACATTTGTTCGAAAGGATTTCAACACTTGGTCAATTCGAGATAACTGGGAAGGGAAAATGAGAAGCAGGTGGCTACACTGGCATATACAGTTGTAAAGTGCTTTGACTATCTCGACTGACAGTTCATCTAGAGGAAATGATGCTTGTTGTGTTAATGACACGACAAGAAGAGGGTATTGCGCTTACAAGTGTGAGTGGAAAGATAAAAGGCACAGGGGATTGTGAAATTTGGGTCCATCCATCATAAATTTATTTGCAGCAAATAAGAGCTCGTGGAACCATGAGAAAATCGCAGAAGCAAAGTGAAGAACCAAGAGTAGTTCAAGGTGTGGAGTTTTAGAAAGAAGCAAATGAGCTTAATGCAAATTTAGAAATTTCACCTCTTTCCTAGATGTTTTTAGGATCTTAACCCTACAAATTTTCAACCTTAGGAATCCTATGAAATATGATCAAAATAATAGCAACAAAAAACTATATTTCACCTCTTAATAACCCCAATTAAAAAGGAAATTCAAGATAAACAACAATAGTGCCATGAAGGGAGACATGTTGGTTGACTTGGGGGACTATCCCCACTTCTAGGAAGCCTTAATGGCATTATTACTGCAAGTTCCATTCTAAGAGTCAGACAATACAACCTAGGCCCCAACAGTGGTCAACCTCTTTTAAGCAACAACATAGTATGCATTCCAAATCCTTTTCTATGTCCTCATTTTCTTCTATCTTGAGTGTTTTCTCTTCACCTAGTCTAATCTGAATTGTTCACCTAGTCTAATCTAAATTGTTAGGGGAGATATCTCTAATAAATCATGATATGTTGACCCTTTAACCACTACATATTTTGGATCGATGCACATTAATCAAATTTTTTCTCAGCTCATGAAGTTTTAGCTTTCATGCTTTAGCTTAGATCAACACTTACTTTATACATCTTGCTTTTTTATAAGAGTTATTTTTGAGCTCCCACTTTGTATCATCATTGAGCTTGAAAGCCCCACTTATGTACTTCAATCATTACTCGGAAATTAATAAAATGAGTAGGTTATTCGTTGTACGTACTTATTTACTTCAATGGTCATTACTCGGAAATTAATAAAATGAGTAGGTCATTAGTTGGACGTACTTCAAGTGAGTCTCTAGCCCCGCATGGTCATTGTCAAACCCTTCAACCCTTCAGTTCAAGTTGGGACCCAGCATGGCCTCCACGATTTCATTCTCATGTGGGGCTGTCGTTGCTATTGCTTCCATTGTCCCAAGCTCAAACATGCCACGTACTGTTGTTTTTACACACGCTACCACATAGGAGGCCTTTCACGACTACTTTTCATCCAGCATGAAAAACACTTTCCATGATTACAAGTCGACACACCCAACCACAGGAATGAACACGCTTCAGAACTCACGGTCTGATAAACTCGAAATGAGCCTGTATCAACAAACACTGCACGCCTTAGCAAGCGATTTCCTTCCATCTACACAACAAATCCAATCCCATTGCTAAGATAAAGATATACTCACTATTGACATCCCCGAGCAATGTCTCCTCGATGTCAAGTATTTGCTAAGATAAAGATATACGCACTATTGACATCCTCGAGCAGTGTCTCCTCGATCTCAAGGTTCTTCAATACTTTTCCCCAAAATTTTCACTCTGCTCACTGTTGTCGTATCTGGCAGTGTCCCATCTACCTCTTAGGGAAAATAATAAAGCAAGTAGGCCTAACACATACAACGCCTTGTTGCGCCACTGTGAACACTCCCTCCATCTAAAACCGTCAAATGGGTTTCCTCCTTACATGGAAGGGTAGCTTCTTTGTACAAGAAGCTCTTTCACTGCTGTGGAGCCTCTTTGTACAAGCAACTCTTTCACTGCTGCGTTTCATGATGAAATTCTTGGAATTCTGCATTTTTTTTAATAGCTTCCATGAGAAAATATATGCTATCCATAGAGGGTTAATTTGCATAATTAAATAATATGCATACACTAACCAAACAATAAACGCAAAACGATCACTATAAAACCAACATATAAAAACCATTGATTTTACTGCCGCACTATATGCTGAAATTCTTTGCATACGGAATCTTGTTTCGAATATCTCAACAATAAATGTGCAACAATCTTTCTGCAACCAACATATAAAAAATCGTGATATAAAGGATCATAGTGAAATAAAAAAATCCTCGTGACCCTCCATATGCAATGTAATTCGACGTACATGGATCACCTTTGATACATTAAGTGTAACGTATTACGTTTTACTAAAGACGAATTTGCAGTGGACACAAAAACGGAACATAGTGATCTTTACCTCGAGTGGCAGTTACATTAGATGAACCAAAAAATATCAATCCATCATTTAAATATCAACCCATGATTTCAAGATGATGGACGAACATGAGATGCGATTGAATTACAACTAGCATTTGCCCCTGGAGGGGCAAAGTGAATGCCGGTAGGAAAAGAGGAAAGGTAGAAGAAACAAAGATGGGGTAAATCTATGCTCAAGTATCACGCCAATCAAATATATGACATGTGATCTGTGCAGCAATAGAATCAAGCTCATCAAAGAACAAGACACATGGTGCAGATTGTCGAGATTTGTCAAAAATCTCTTATACATTAACCTAAGCTTCTTCAAACCACATTGTTAAGAATTTTAGGCCTTTTACACTCATGAAATCAGCTTGACACTCATTAGCAATGGCTTTTGCAAGTAGAGTCTTCCTACAACAAGGTGATCCATAAAACAACAACCTACAAAACAACATTGAATCATTGGTGATTTACTGTTTGAAGGTTCCTCTTGACATTTTCCAAACATTTGGCACCTCAACAAACTATTGAACAAATCTTAACATGTTTTTATTTATACACTATTTACTATAAATAAACAAATAAAGATAGAAAGACAACATTGCACCATAGTGTTTATATACACAACTTAAACCTTACAAACCATCTAAGGGATGGGTCAATACTATTTGGCATTTTGTTGCTCCAATCACAATAAAATAGACTCAAGTTTTTAGCTCATCCAAAGTAACGATTTGATGTGCAACTTGTTGGTTCGCTAGATTAGCTATGAATTTTGTTGCTGCCAATAATAGAGGCTGCATAATAGCTAAACAAAAAAAAGCATATCATGCAAAAGATAGTTTCAAAATAAAGCAGGAATCGACAAGGCCAAAAAATAGCTAATAAGATAAAGGCAAACCAACCTTGTCATTGCATTTGAATGCCCTTTTAAGTTGGAAAATAATTATTCTCAAAAGCAGATTACTAACTTCTGGAAATTTTGTATTCACCACAGCAACCAAGGCAGTGAAAAACATCAGTAAATCCAGGTGATGGCATTTGGGATTTCATACATGACCTGCAACTCTCTTTTTTCGATTTGAAACAAGGGGGGGATTCACTTTTGGAAATTCTACAGTAGTGTTTCCTTCTCTTGCCCCTACTGTTTGATTTCTAGGAGTTTCATCATCCCTCCTCTGTTCATGGTTACGTCTACCAACCCTCTCATTTGGCTCCTTGTGTGAAAGGTCTGACCTTGATCTCTTATAATTGTCCGCGGTTGGCGTGATTCGTTCATTTGAGGCGAAATGGTTGGCAACCTTTGTTGTTTTATACCGACGTTGGCGTCAATTTACTTTTGCCGAAAACTTCCGTCGTTACCCAGTCAGCGTGTCTCGTTCAAATGATGCGAAACTGCCGACGCAACTTGCACAACCGATGCGAAACTCTTGGCGTAGATTTGTCAAAATGATGCGAAAACTCACAAAATAAATGCGACATGTTGCGTTGTAAAAGCATGAGTTGTACTTAGTCGAAAACTCGCCATTTTCTCAAAACTCTTAGGTCAAAATCAAGATTACAAGACATTTGAAGGAACCACATAATTTTTTAATCGTGTTACCTCCACCTAAGGGAATTATCAAATTCAAATTGTCCCCATTTGTTTCTGCATAAGGTGTCTCACCAACAACCACAATAGCCATGATAGACAATATTAGCAACAAGGTCATTGATCACGGTACACCCTTGCTTCAATTCATTTCATCTTGAAAGTTCCTTGATGAGATCTTGCTCTAACAGTCCATTTTCTAATAATCACTCTTAGATAGGTGATCTTCTAAATATGAGAGTGCATGAAAATCTCCATATGGACATTAAAAGGCAAAGATATGTAATCAAATCTTCCTTGATGTTTTGAATTGCATACCTACCTTGAATTTATTAAAATACATTATATCCTTATGCTCATTTATGAGTGAAACCATGCATTCCAACAAGGCCACTTTTACATTCTCTGTGCGTGCATAGGGAATGCCCACACCCAGCGTTGGACAGAACATGGACTTCACCTTTTCCCTTTGTAGTCTACCCCACTTCTATTCAGATTGTACATGATACACCAACATAATGAAAGGTGTTGAAGTAGCATGACGATGTATCATGATATTTTTCAATCATCAACCCAATCCAAATTAAAGCGTTCTTTGACAACCTCAACTGTGAGATTAGGCATGGTAGAGGATTTTGTAGCCATCCATTGTCGTATGGCGTTCTCATCGCAGATTACACCTTTTAATTATTTTAGTTTAGCTAACGCCTTTGGCAGCTTCTTCAGTCCAAAGCACTCCCTCATGTCCAACACCTTTAAGTTTGGTAGCTACTCAAATTCCATGGGAAGGTCTTTTAAAGACTGCGCAGTGAAATATAAAAAAATTTGAGTTGCCGAAGTTCACAAATCAAAGGAGGAAGCATTGACAACAAGGAGCATGTGAGACAGGTGCTCATCGAAAGAAAACAACCGAAACCAAAAAATTCTACCACGATCTAGAAGCCAATATGTGCAATAAATTTCACTTCCTTTTTTATCCGGAGATGTTGATGATTCATCAACGACCATCACACAAATTAATACGTAAAGGAAAGGGAAAAACAGACGCACAAAAGAGCTTTTGAAGTGCAAATCCGCCATGATGAATGGGTACAGTTCTTCTATTTCTTCAAACTGCTAACAACCATCGACTTGTTTCTCTCTATGCTTGAAAGAAAAATCACTTCAATGTGAATACAGTAACTTTCGGGATGGGCAAAGACTGTGTGATTTTATTAATTGGTTTAAGTGGTATGGGAAACAATTGACCAACATCCATCCTAAATTAACTATCTCTTTGAGTGAGATGTAGAATTAGACATAATCACGGTGCGATAATGATTTCATGATATTTGAAGGAATAAGTGCATGACTACATTCTTCATAAAGAGATAACTGTCTAGGTATTCCATTAGTGAAATTGATGTTTGGCTTCTTATTTTTGTATATAATTAATATTTCACCCATTAAATGCATATAACCGTCACAAGCTAAAAATGCTATGATAATAATATAGTGTCACATATATTTGCTATGATAATAATATAGTGTGATCACTATTTCATGGTCTTTGTATTGATGGTATCTATTAAAATATGATAGAAAAAATGGTCCACATGGAAAAGCATTTTCCAATGGAGAGATTCATTATTCTGTCCATTTTTTTTGTTTCATATCTCTATAGTAGATTTGTTAGTCACAAATAAGTGTCAACTTGAACCTCTCTAAAGCCACGGATAAAAGAACAAGTTCTCTCTAAACAATTAAAATTGTCCTTCCAAGAGGAAACTAAGATCTAATACCATGGAAAGAATTGTAACACCTAAAAGAACAAGTTCTCTCTAAACAATTAAAATTGTCCTTCCAAGAGGAAACTAAGTTCTAATACCATGGAAAGAATTGTAACACCACACTCTTAATATGACACCAAAGAGAAAATAGAAAATGAATAAATAAGGAAGAGTTACTCAGACCTATTTTCTACAACTCATATAAACTCTTGTTCATTCAGTACACTTTATTGCTTTTTACCTCCCCGCAAATAAAGCAGGTAGCAATGTCAAGTACATTGCCACCTCGTGGCTCTGGTTTATAAAAATAAAAATAAATACATTTCAACTCTTCTTTCAAATGTCATCATTCAATAAATAAAAGATTATTCATGAAATATGAGACCAACATTCCTCATGAAGGGGACGTCACCTTTTTGGCCCAAGAATTGGGAATCAAAGGGATTTGAGATTTGCTTTTAAAAAAAAGGCAGATGTTCCAACCCCTACATCAATGACGGCACCAACGAGACAGGGTTTTAACTAACCAATCAAAATTATAGATGGAGTTGGTTTGTCTTACAATACACGTCTTTAACCCAAATTCTGATAAACAGACCAAACCCCAAGAGACGGGATACAAAACATAGAGAGATTTAAATGTATTTTTCTCCAAATTCCCCCAAAAAACAAATCCAACCGCCATTAAATAGGAGCTTTCATCGCCTACCATTGAACTTTATTGGTACGAAATATTATTTAATATTTTTAAAATTCTTTGGTTTTGATGGTGGGGATCAAGGAAACTTAAATTGTCATTAATTTATGGATTTAAATTTGGTCAAAATCTAAGAGAAATTATAATTTTACCAATTGTGAAACTGTATCTGAGATCGTTTTACCATGAAAGAATTCCGGCTGTAAACTCTCGATACTATCTAAATAGATTTACTGTTATTATCTATGCAAGAAATACAAAGATTTGTATATAATCTATGCATTTACTCCATATTCCTTCCCAATCGGGTCTACCTCCATAAAAATTTCAACCAATTCACAGATTTTTAATACCATTTTACCGACCAACGCTGCCAAGTTTCACACCCATTGACGCGCCACATGTTGCAAAGAAGCCCTTGCGAATTTCTATGAATAGATCAACAGAGATATCGTCAACGATGCGACGTTGAACCCGAGGACCCGTTCATTCTCGAATTGAAGAATTAATCATATCGTCGGAGAGCGGAAGGAAGGGAGATCGATGATTCAATCGAAGCAATGCAGAGGCCCATCTCATAAAACCAAAACAAAACTGCATATCGAATTGAATCGAACCACATGTTCATAGTGGCCATCCAGTGACGGACAAAGACTGCACCTTTGATGTTAATCTCATAATCATTTAACGGAAATTCAAATATATATATATATATATATATATATATGTTTATAGAATATTTTATTTGTGTAAAATTGATTATGTAATTAATTCTGGTATTCTTCTTATTCTAATAGAATTTGAATGTCAATTCTTACTAACTCATCTAATTAAGGTTCAATATCCTGATGGTGACTAAATTACGTTAATATATAATATAAATGAAATAAAGAAAATATTCTATTGAACACTACTCAACTCAGGATAATAGTTCGAAGAGAAAAATACAGAAATTCAACTTGATACGCTAACTAGGTCAAGATAGTAGATGTCAAGGATTATAATATCAAAAAGAAAAATACATAAATTCAACGTGATACAAATTGAAAAAGGCTTAATATACTTTATCAATTTAATTATGGATGATAATTAAATAATTTAAATATTATAATTAAATAATTAAAAGATAATTAAATAATTTAAATATTATAATTTAATAATTAAAGATATGTTCTTAAGGAAAGGACTAAAGATTTTATAATTTTGATTTATCACCGTAATTTTAAATTATTGAAACCATTTTTAATGTAAACATAAATTTGCACCATCTAATTTTGTATCTTTACAATTTCATCCGGTCGCCGGATCACATGTCTGTGCAGGAGGGGGGTTTGTTCATTCGGTCGCTGGATCGAATCACATGCCCGAAGGAACTCGCCTATTTTTTCCGCAACGGCGGACATTTCCGATCAACTCTTCCAAAAAAGGGCAAGTCCGCCTATCTTTTCCACAACGACGGATAAAACTCGCGTAAATCGCCCGCAGCCCCGGATAAATTTGCTTATCTTTTCCGCAACAGTGGATAAAACTCGGCTAAATATCCTGCCTTACGCTTTCGCGCCTTTCCACGACGGGAAAAATTGGGTTATATTTCCGCAAAGGCGGGCAAGTCCGCCTATCTTTTCCGCAACGGCGGATAAAACTCGCGTAAATTGCCCGCAGCCCCGGATAAATTTGCTTATCTTTTCTGCAACAGCGGATAAAACTCGGCTAAATATCCCGCCTTACGTTTTCGTGCCTTTTCCACGGCTGGAAAATTTGGCTCTATCGACATCTCATGGCGTAAGGCAAGTTTGTTTCCGCCTATCGTGAAGAGGCTCTCGTGGCACCTGCAGCCCACTATCGACATCTGTTTTAGAAGCCCTTCAACGGCTTTGAATTTCTTGGCTCAGCCAAGTTTGTCGATGAGGGTATTGTAGGTCGTATAGTTGTGGTAAAACCCTTGCTGTTTTGCGGCATTGTTGAAGATGTCCAACGATTTCTGAAGGTCACGTTCTTCGATTATTAGACGAACTATGTCGTTGCGCGAGAGATATTTGACTGTTTTGGGCCCTTTCGGGATTGTTGGCACGCCATTTTCTGGTCTACGCGGTTCCAAAAATTGGGAATTCGGAGAGGGTTTGGCAGTTGGGGTGAACTGAAAGGGAGAAATCCATTGAATCAAAGGAAATCCTTGAGAAAATAAGCCACCCACGAGAGATTTTGCTAATGAAGCATTTTAAAATAAGCATCCGCGTAATGAAGCATTTTCAAGATCAAGTTATTGTTTGGAGATCTTGGAAACCTTAATTTACTCCCTTGTGAGTATCAAGCCCTCTCACAAGCATCAATCCTTCTCACAATCACGCGTAGATTCCACTAGTTCATTTGAAACATTCACGTTTATTATTAGATTTGAAAGCAATTTCTAGAAAATTATATGAGGCTAGTGAGAAGCCTCGCATTCTTTTCGTCATGATTCTCATGCATTGTGTGTTGGTATCGCATGGCTCATCCTCTCTGTGTTCTCTACATTTCATGGGTGACCATGAACTCAAATTGGTGGATATTTCAAGCCGTTGTAGCGTGGAGACTTGGAGCTATTGATGGAATTGTTGTGTGAAGAATGATATAGGCTGCGATCGGAGAAGTATTGTGCTAAGTGGAGATGAATTTCAAAGCTAACTCATTTGAGTTATGGAAGGAGATATTGTTCTTTGTAAAGAGTTGAAGAGTTGAAATAAATAAATACTAATGCATTCAGGAGTATTCATGCTTATTTTGTACGTGAGATCTGAGACTGCAACGTGAATCACTATGTATCATGGCTACCAGAACTCAGTTTGAAAATTCCAGTGTTTTGGGGTGTTGAAGGACCGGTTGGGGGATTGATATTTCTCCATCTGCGTGAGGACGTGTGAATACTATTGCAACAAAAACCTAGGTGATTTCTACTCACATAAGACTACTTAACTGTGAAGACTATTGCAATGGAAACCCTACTTGAGTTCTACTCACAAAAGACTACTTGTATTACCTTTTTCCAACCATCATAAGGAACTATTTTTTAACTGAAAAATATATTTTATTGTCTATCTTAACAAATTTTCAAGATTATTGATATTAAAATTTGAGTTAGATTAGGGAAATTAATGTATGAATTTTATTTTTCATGTAAGCAAAACCGTTACGGATGAATCATAGATTGGTCAGGAGGAGCTTTCAATTAACAAGAAAAATGTAAAGAATGAAGATCACATTACCCTGTTAAGCGGTGCA
The DNA here is from genome assembly GCA_027924585.1 of Larix kaempferi. NCBI lineage: Eukaryota > Viridiplantae > Streptophyta > Pinopsida > Pinales > Pinaceae > Larix > Larix kaempferi. Next base: position 656,302 of record BSBM01000786.1, on the reverse strand, counting down.
GCCCTGGGGGAATCACTTCCAAAATATAAAGAAGATTATACTATCACTTCCACACTTTAATCTAACAGAAAGAGTAACTAGTGACAGGAGATTTTGACACTGACTTTATCTCATTGTAAATAAAAATGAAAAATGGTGCATTTCTAACAGAGACCCAGGGTCTAATGAACTTATTAACAACATCACATTATCAGCAACAATAGTTGCCACACTGAATGAAAACTAATAGATTCGAACTTGGATGAATGAATGCTACTAGTAACAAAAGACATTTTCTGCAAATAGCTCCATAGTTAGCAAGAATCTGTGTCTCTTATTCTGCCCACCTGCAAAGAACATTATAAGCACCTTGAGATAGGCAATTAACTGCTCAAATTTATGTGCAATAACATCTTTAGACAAGGTAACAAACAACAAAAGAGAGCCCAGGTAACAAGGTTAAATTTTGAATGGCAGAGATTGTTTTTTTATAGTTTTAACTTTTTAACACATCCAACAAAAAGGTTGAATCAGATCGCCTTGACACATTAAGTCCATCTTGAGCATGGATTAAAGAGCAATAATTGGTGTCCCTATTCAAGAATATCAATGGCATCTATCTACGGGTGCGGTGAGCATCTCCCCTCTCTCCTTTTTGTGCATGGATCTAGAACACCGACATTGAAAGTATGGTATCTAAACCCTAATATCTTTCAAGAGTTGTGTGAAGAATGACTATCATTCTGCTGAAATCACGAAAGGTTTTAATTCAAGTCCTCCGCAACGACGGAGAAAATCGCGTAAGTCTACTGCAACGACCTTTTTGATGAACAAGTCTGGCCCGACGAAAGAGTTAAGGTTCTTTTTACGAAATGGCGGAGGAACTTGCCTATTTTTTTCCACAACAGCGGACATTTCCGATCAACTCTTCTGCAAAAGAACCGTTGGGAAACAAGGAAATTTTTTCAACTTGTTAAAATCACTTATCATGAATTCATGGTGAACATACATCTCTACTACATCTGGATATGAAGGGCTGCAAAAATCTGATGTTGCTACCTTCAGGAATATCGAAGCTTCGCTCTTTACGAACGTTGAAGCTGAAAGGAGTTGCATGGAACAGGAAACCTGTAGCGAATAGGTCTGGATGTATGGATTTCAAAGATTCCACTCTACTGCAGTGCTTAGCAACAACCAGTGCCTTTGGATGGACGGATTGCAAACATTTGATCGACGTTGAACGCCTATCACTAACATTGAATAGGGACACAGTGTTATCAAATTCTTTTTCCAAGTTGAATATTTGGTCGAAAATGAAAAAGATGTAATCCCTCTTGTTGCAATACGAGTCTTCTGGCCGTGATGGTGATGATTGCTGCGCTCTTCCACCGGTGCTGGGAGTCCTGGAACAACTTGAAAGCCTTCGTTTACAGAGGATGCTAGTACCCACGCTTACTGATCCCGTGTTTCGACTAAGCTGCCAGAAGGAACCAGCGAAAACCAGGAAAAATCCGGAGAAGACTAAATCGACGGCAGCTTCGCGAGGAGTTGATCCAACGGACCGAGAGCACCATCCACGTGGCAAGATTCCATTCGCTCCATGAGCGAGGAATCTAGCTGACATGGAGGTTATGGACCTCCATGGTGAAACGCCTACGGCGTAATAAAGTAATCCAAGAACATGGTGATAATGTTTTTATTGCGTTTTTGGAGGCAATGTTGTGATTCACTTGCAACGAAGAAAATCTCATTAAGAAGTCTGAAGTAATGCCATTTCGCATAAATTGCAATGCCCAATGCCATTTGGCATAAATTGCAATGCCTTAATTGTACGAGTAGCCCCTTGCAATTGTTGTGAAGAATCAACAAATTTGAAGAGAGCCTTTTCTTTTTCTAAATTGTACCTTACTCCACATGTCGAAGATGATGCAAGTTGTGACTACCTATAATATTAATTAGTATGTATTATACGTGTTTTAACATCGAAATGGATGACCGGGAGTCAAATCAACTTAACGAAAAAATGCAATTTGGCATTCATAACAATATTTCACATAGACACTTGTAACATGATGTGATTAAACATGCACGCATTAGTAGAACAAACAAGACAATTGTGGAAAATGGAGGCAGTTGAGAAGCAACCTGTACGAGAGATAAATATATTGTCACCCGTCACTTTTATTTCTTTCTTTCCACTTTCTAGTTTCTTGCTCAAGTGTCGAAACAATTGTGCCAGACCCAAACTAACAAGCGAGCTGTCAATTGCTCAATCTGAATATTCATTGGCTCTATGGGAGACCATCGACTTGGGTAAGCCTTTCATGGGTAATCTGCTAAGAACGCCACTTTTATTTCTTTCTTGCCACTTGCCAGTTTCTTGCTCAAGTGCCATAACAATTGTTTCAAACCCAAACTAACAAGTGAGTTGTCAATTGCTCAATCTGAATATACACTGGCTCTATGGGAGACAGGTAAGCATTTCATGGGTAATCTGCTCAGAACACCAGATAAGTGATAGCTGCAGGTCCTTTACTCATTTCCCGAGACTCCTTGAAAGCTACCAATAGAAGCATCCGTTAAAGACCCATCGCCATCAACATACCCCATTCTTCTCCCACCCACAGCATTGATCTTATCGCTTATGATATAATCACTGGTGATTCAATATGCCTCATATGTATTCCCCTCAAAGGCGATCACTAATTCCTTCACAGACATTCTCGATGGATATCGGATACTACCCGGGGGGCCTTTAAGCCAAGGAAATACTAGAAGTCAAGAGGTCTATGATAACCAATATGTTAGAATTTTGATAATTTCATTCAAATATTATCTAGGATCCTACTAAGAGAATAACATGCACATCATAACAATCATAGACACAAGAGACACAATGTTTCCTCGGGGAAAACCAAGAAGGTGAAAAACCCCGCAACTTCCTCAGAGATAGAATAAGCACCAATACAAAGATCACAAAGATGAATCCCCAAAAGATAGATGTCTTCAGCAGCTACTCCTCCTCCACTTGTGTGCACTCCTCTCTCTCAACTATGCGAGTTGGAGGAGTGAGTGAATGGGCAAATAGAGTGGTGCAACCACTCTATTTATACTTTAACTTAACCTGCCTTTTACCCTAATTGGGCCGACTCCCTAAGGGAGTCTAATAACCCTTCCACTTAACTCATACAGGGCCGACCCCTCTAAGGTGGTCTAATAACCCATCAAATATAAGTTACGACACTTAAATATAACTTGCAACACTTGCAAATACAAATGACGACACTTCCAATCGGAGGAATAATACATCTCCGTTGGGGATACAATAAAGTACAAATGTAATACATACAATATATAAGTGAATATCTTCCAAAGTTACAAATACATCAACACTCCCTCTTAACTAGGAAGGTATTCTCTTGACACAGGTCATCAATACATATAGGCACAAGTCTTCAATACTGGAGCTGGATCATCGTCACTGGATCACAGAGCATCATCGTCACTGCTGTTGTACTCGTCATCTCGATCACTGGTGCTATCTCTCAATTCTTCTTGTCATAGGAAGTTCTATAGAGCCATCCCCTTTTCATGCTGGATGTAGGCCTAGCCTCCATGTAGGTCTTCATCATCTCTGCGAGTGGCCCATCTGGTGCAATCTCAGGACTGATTATGTACATCTGCAAAACCTGAAAAGAGCATCTCAGGACTGATTACGAGCTTAATGCTCAACCTATAAGATCTCCCAAGACTGATTACATGTGACCAAGCAAAACCTCGAAAGAGCATCCCAGGACTGATTACGAGCTTACTGGTCAACCTATAGGATATCCCAGGACCAATTACATGCTACCAAGAAAAACCTCGAAAGAGCATCCTAGGACTGATTACGAGCTTACTGCCCAACCTATAGGATCTCCCAGGGAGCGATTATATGCGAACAAGCAAAACCTCGAAAGAGCATCCCAGGACTGATTACGAGCTTACTGCTCAACCTATAGGATCTCCCAGGGAGCGATTATATGCGAACAAGCAAAACCTCGAAAGAGCATCCCAGGACTAATTATGAGCTTACTGCTCAACCTATAGGATCTCCCAGGGAGCGATTATATGCTACTGCACAAACTGCAACATATCCACGGCCACGGAGTATCATCCGAATACTCATGATCATACTGATCATCCTCACATGGATCATCATGCGGATGCTCATGATCATACGGATCATCATCATACAGATGTTCATAGCAGAGCATCGTCCGGATGCTCATCACACAACACTTACATCCACAGCCATGGGGAGGACCCTCCTACCACCATGCTTGGAAGGGCTCCTGCATCTGTGTCCCATCACTTCCTCTTGGAAGTATCTTCAATCTGAAGAACACTAAGCCTTTCTCTGAAGTACTCGAACTTTACCCTAGCTAGTGGCTTGGTCAACACATCTTCTATATGCTTGTCCGTTGCAACATAAAGGAGCTTCACTGCTCCTCTTTGCATCATATCCCTGATATAGTGATACTTCATCTCGATATGCTTCGACTTGTCATGGAACACCGGGTTCTCGGACAACTTCACACTACTCTGGTTGTCACAGAAGATATAAGTAGCATCCAACTGGAGATCAAACAAATCAGACAGTAGCTTCCTTAGCCAAACTACCTCACAACTAGCCGAATAAGCTGCGACATACTCTGCTTCGGCTGTACTCAGTGCTACGTAGGATTGCTTCCTGCTAAACCAAGAGATCACCCCAGATCCGATACTGAAGCAACACCTCGAAGTGATCTTCTTATCTATAGCACTGCCTGCCCAATCTGAATCAACATAAACCTCCAGGTTAAACTTTTGATTCGCATCATACTTGAGCCCATAATCAACCGTACCCTTCAAGTACCTCATAATATGCTTTACAACAATCAAGTGAACATGTCTAGGATCCGTTAGGAACTGGCTCAAAGTGTTCACAACAAAGCAAATAGCTGGTCTTGTGTTCATCAGGTACATCAAGGACCCAATCATTTGATGATACATCGTGGCATCAACCGACTCTGATGAAGCATCACTCAATAGCTTCGGGTTCGATGCCATAGGTGTGGCCATGGCCTTGCAGTCCATCATCCTGAACCGCTTCAGGATCTCTACTGCATACTTCCCTTGTCCAAGGAAGATTCCATTTGCACCCTGCCACACCTCCATGCCTAGAAAGTAATGCATCATACCCAAGTCCTTCATCTCAAACTCAGCAGCAAGCTTCATCTTCGTATAAGCAATCAACCCATTCTCACCTGTCACAAACAGGTCATCTACATACAATAGGAGTATCACTGGATTGCCTTCCTCAACCTTGTAGTAAAGGTTGGAATACGCTTTACTCTTGGTAAATCCCAAACTAGTCAGGAAGCTGTCAATCCTGCCGTACCATGTCCTGGGTGCTTGTTTCAAACCGTACAAGGCTTTCTTTAATTTGCACACATGTGACTCCCTGTCATGTGTCTCAAATCTGAGTGGCTACTTCACATACACTTCCTCTTCGACTACACCATTCAAGAAAGCTGTCTTGACATCCATCTGGTGTATCTTCCACTTCATCACTGCAGCCATAGCAAGTACTGTTCTGATGGAAGTGTATCTGGATACAGGTGCGAAAATTTCTTCATAATCTATCCCTTCTTTCTGGGAGAAGCCACGAGCCACAAACCTTGCCTTGTATTTCTCTATGATACCATCTGCAGCATGCTTGATCTTGTAGATCCACTTGGAAGTCACAACAGACTGGTCTTGGGACCACATCCCAAACATCATTCTTCATGATCGACTGGTATTCCTCAACCATGGCCTCCTTCCATTCTTTCGTTTTTACTGCTTCTTCATAACTGGAAGGTTCTTTGTTCATTATGTCACATAGTAAGGCTACATAGTTGGTGTGTGACCTTGTAATATCCCAATTTTGACCCTATTGCATTAAAATTGTAAATGATGTAAATATCGTTATTAAATCACGGTGAGGAGCTCAAGGCCAAGGCCCCTCCATCTATTTATCGTTTTATGTATCGACAATTAAAAATCGATGCATATGGTCCTTGTGCTAGCCACACACAATAGAAATTAAGACATCATGTAAATATGAATTTTAATGAAATACCCACAACTAGCTATGTAATGCAACAAAGAGATGGGGGCATGATTTTCACAAGGAATAGGGATGGAAATATTCAAATCCTTGAGCCAATAGTGTTAAGCTAAATGTCATTGAGAAAACCCATAAACCATCAACTACCCATTTTGACTTATGCACCCAATCATTTAATTCTTCCAAGAGTTGGTCGAGGTAGTTAATGCCTTGGGATTTGAGAGGTATGGCAGACAATTTCGTGCATGGGAAAGCCATCAATCTGGAAAATCGTATTTTTGCTTCTTGGGCAAGAAAACACCCACGAAATGGTGCCCAAAGCCATCCTTCACCCATGGATTTTGCTCTCTCATGCAGTCTGAACTAGCTGGGGCTTTCTCCTTCACGTTTTCCATCTTTTTCTTGCATTTTTCCATAGTTGGGAACTCGTTTTTGTATTGCATAGTGGATGAGAGTAAGGGAGTCACGATTTGGGGGTTTATGGAGGCCGTTTTTGTCCCTTAAATGCCCATAAACGTTTTCTGGAAACGATTTTGCTTCCCCAGGGTTGATTCCCCATTTTCCATTTCGTTTTTGGTTGCCCACATTTTTATTGAAACTAATGGAAACCCATTCTAGGCATCCCACTGTCAAAACGTTTCTCTTCATGCCCAACATTTGTGATTTTGCTGTTATTTGTATGCCTGTTTTGGTTTGAACTTGTGAGCAAGAAATTAGGAGTGGAAGTGGACTAGAATTGGCTTGATAAACCTAGTGAGGAAAGTAACCTCTCAAGAAGATCAAAAGGGCTGGCTACTCTTCTATGCACACCTTGAACAATACTGGATTGGAAGGTATGGCCTGAGGGACTGTGTAGTAGTGAAGGGAATACTTCCTTGTGTCGGGTGTGTAGGCATTGTGGGGAACCAAGCTGGATAGATATTGTATAGGTATCCTTAGCTCCGTGGTTGAGCTCACTAGCTTAGCAATTCTTCCTTTCCATTGCCTTAGTAGCCTGATAAACCCAACTATAGATTGGCTTGGTTGGTTTTGGTGAATATCTGGTTATGTGTGAGTATGTTGTTCCCTTTTTCCTTGTAGAAATCAGTCCTAGCTCGGGGGTGGCAGTTGTGTTGAGAGATCGATGAGCACAACTGGCCTAGGGTTGGATGGAACGTTGTAGCGGCATAGCTGGTTGCTCGGGACTACTTTGTTTTAAGATAAGTACTCTCTTGTGTTAAATTCTCCAATGCCTTTAATTGTTGATCAGTGTGAAAATTATGAATGTATGCTAGATGTGTAAAAGAATTACTTCCGCTGTGTTTCTTGAATATATACATATATATATACACACATCTATGTTTGTATTTTTATATTCCAATGGTTTTTGTTAATAATTATGGGGCTAGGTGCCCGGTTTTAGCCTCACATTCTCTCCATCTCACTGGTATAATGGGAGGGGACGTGACAAACCTTGTCCTTTTTTCTTTCTCTGTGTTCCTCTTCTGGAACACCATACCTCTCTGCATCTTGGATGAGCTCTCTTGCCCATGCTGGTTTCCTTTTGTAAGAGTTCTTCTCACGGGGTGGATCTACAGGTTCTTTTGGATCTTCCATCTCACAATCCTCTTCTGCAATTGCTTCGTTCATGATGGTGTCTTGTATCTGGGTACTCTTGGTTTTTCATTGTCTTCAACAGGTGGCTTCCTCGATTTGATGTATGCTAAGTATTCATCAAAAGTCACATCCCTGCTGATGTCAATCTTCTTGAACCCTGGAAAGTAGATTCTGTATGCTTTCGAATTTTCACTATAGCCCACGAATATACCCTTCTTCCCTGAAGGATCTATCTTTGTCGTCTTTTCTTTTGGAACATGTGTGTATACTGGACGACCAAATATCCTGAGGTGGCTAACTTCTGGTTTCTCACTGGAGAAAGCTGCTTCTGGTGTCTTGTTGTCAAGTATCCTGTGTGGTGTTATGTTCTGTACATATACAACTATCCTTGCTGCTTCTGCCCATAGATGCATAGGCAGATCTTTGTCATGAAGCATTTCCTGTGCTGCTTCCATGATAGTTCTATTCTTCCTTTCTGCAACTCCACTTTGTTGTGGATTGTAAGGAGTGGTCAACTCCCTTTTCATCCCTGAATCACTGCATAACTTCTTGAAGTCTTCTGAAGTGAATTCTCCACCATTGTTGGATCTAAAAGTCTTGATCTTCTTTTCAGTGTGGTTTTCTATCAAAGCTTTAAATTCCTTGAATTTGTTGAAGACTTCATCTTTGTTCTTTAAGAAATAAATCCATGTCTTCCTAGAGAAATCATCAATAAAAGAAACATAATATACATACCCACTCAGATAACTGGATGACATCGGACCGCATACATCGGAGTGGATAATTTCCAAGATTCCTTTTGCCTTTCTTTCACTGCTTGGAAATGCCTTCTTTGTGTTCTTTCCTTTTGCACATCCTTTGCAAACACCTTCATGCTTTGAATGGATTTTAGGAAGACCTTTTACTGCTTTGCTTGCAATTGGTAGTGCTCTATAGTGCACATTTGCAAGCCTTCTGTGCCAAAGTTCACTTGGCTCCATGGATTCATATACCATGGCTTGTTCGGGTTGTCCTTTCAATTTGTACAATCCTCCCTCTTGCTCTCCAATCACTATTGCATCATCTATGGTCTTACCTTTTGGCCACATAAGTACTTGGCCATCCACAAATGCAACTCTCATCCCCTTTGCATCCAAAGATGAAATGGAGAGAAGATTCTTCTTGAGTCCAGGTACATATAGAACATCTTTCATCTTTAAAGACTTCCTAGAGTCTAACTTGTGGGAGGCTTCACCACTTCCTTTTATGGGGTATTGATAGTCATCCCCAAGTTTCACCTTATGAGGTGACTCATGTTCAGATAGGTCCATAAGAGATTCTTTAAATCTCGTCATATGTTTGGAAGCCCCACTATCAATAAGACAATCATTACACCCATGTGTAACAATACCTGTGAGAGCAGATATTAGAACATATTCTTCGTCACTTGAAGAGTCTTCACTTTCTTCCTTAGTCTTCTTCCTAGGAGGTTCATCATCCTCAACAGCATGAGCATGATATCTGTTGTTGTTGTTGTTGTTGTTGAAGCCTTTTCTGTTCCTAGGACAATCTGAGGCATAGTGTCCCTTCTCATCACATGTGAAGCATCTAATGTGAGAGAGATCTTTCTTCTTTTGATGATGGTGAGAAAATTTCTTGTGATGAGGTTGCTCCCTCTTGAACTTACTTCTCTTTGTGTGAGCTGTGAGAGCTTGGTCTTCACTTCCCATCTTTTCTTCTCGGGCCACAAGTCTAGCTTCTTCTTGTGATCATTCCTCCCACAGTCTACTAAAAGAAATCAATTTCTTCCTTGCACAAATTCTTTGGATGAAGGAGTCCCATGACCTAGGTAGGCCATTCAAAGTGGTCATCACAATTTCTCCCTTCTCCACCACTTCACCTAGAGCTTTAATTTTTTCTTTGATTTGAGAGACCCTAGTGAAGTAGGATTGGATGGTCTCTCCATTCTAGATCTTTATACTCTTCAATTGGTTCCGCAAAGTCATCTTCCGATTTATATTCTTTCCTTCAAACAACTTGGTCAAGGAATCAAACATCTCCTTGGGTGTCTTTAGAGAGGACACATGTGGTATGAGATGGTCTTTGATTGAATCTGCAATGATTCTCTTGGCCTTGACCAAGTTCTTCTTATGTAAGGTCTTAGCCTCATCTCCCTCTGGAATTGGAACCTCTTCACTTATGTAGGTGTCCAATTCATTCTCTTCTAGGATTAACCCAATCCTATACTTCCATGCTCGGAAGTTATCAGCCCCTTCAAGCTTATCCTCAAGCTTGGTGTGGTGAGACATCTTAATGAGAAACTCAAATGGAAATAAAAGATTTAGGTCTTACAACTTGATTTGCAGAATCATGATCTGGAGCTGGCTAGGGTTTGTCAGAGAAACCCTAAAAATCCAAACTTGGAATTTCAAACTTTTGTCTGGACAGGGAGATGCAATTGATTGAGGCAAGCAAGTTGGTGTACTCATATTTTGAAAACTCCAAAAAATTGACCCCTCAAAATTGACCTGCGAATTTCAGATCTGCAATTTTTGTCAAAATCTGGTTTTCTGGTCCAAAACCCGAACTAGGGTTTGATAGATCCCAGGGTTCTGCCCAACCAAAAAGTTTGATCTTGGTCTCTAAACTTCGATTTTGCTGAGGAGATCAATCCTATGATGATAGAACTCCAAAATTCCACTTTTGTCAAAAGCCCTAATTTCCCGCAGTAGCGACAGGCCAAAAACTGAAAATGCTCAGAATCAAATTCTGTCTCAATAGAAAGATGTGCCTTCCTTAGGAGAGTCAGCCTAGCCTCCCGCCTTTGATGATATATGGAGAGAGACCCAAAAATTAAGAAGCCCTAGCTTCTGCAGCTGCACAGTGTCTTCTTCTTAGTCCCGCTCTGATACCATGTTATAATTTTGATAATTTCATTCAAATATTATATAGGATCCTAGTAAGAGAATAACATGCACAACATAACAATCATAGACACAAGAGACACAATGTTTCCTCGGGGAAAACCAAGAAGGTGAAAAACCCCGCAGCTTCCTCAGAGATAGAATAAGCACCAATACAAAGATCACAAAGATGAATCCCCAAAAGATAGATGTCTTCAACAGCTCCTCCTCCTCCACTTGTGCGCACTCCTCTCTCTCAACTATGCGAGTTGGATGAATGAGTGAATGAGAAAATAGAGTGCTGTAACCACTCTATTTATAATTTAACTTAACATTCCTTTTAGCCTAACTGGGCCGACTCCCTAAGGGAGTCTAATAACCCTTCCACTTAACTCATATAGGGCCGACCCCTCTAAGGTGGTCTAATAACCCATCAAATATAAGTTACGACACTTACAATATAACTTGCGACACTTGCAAATACAAATGACAACACTTCCAATCAGAGGAATAATACATCTCCGTTGGGGATACAATAAAGTACAAATGTAATACATATAATATACAAGTGAATATCTTCCGAAGTTACAAATACATAAACACAATACTTGATTCTGCTACTCGATGCCTGTTGTCAATGCACTCGATCCAAGAGGTGATCCAAGTAATGCTTCCATTCCCAAAGCCAGTAGGGGTATGGGTTGTCGATTCCTCTAGTCATGGGTTCTTCCCAGAGAGCTGGTCAATCATGGGTTTTCTCCATGCCTAGAGAGCCGGTCCATCATGGGTTGCCAGAGTGACAATATTAGATTGAAATACATCTGCATTCTATAAAAAATATGGCAAGTCTGTTGTTGGCTTTGCTATTGATACCATTGAACACTGTATTGTTGCTGGCTTTGCTATCGATACCATTGAACATTGTATAGCAGCTACATACATCTTGTTGCGAAGCTTGGGGAATCACGGAGCTCGTGAAAAATTTAGACCTAGAACTAGCTCTGGTAAGTGAGAAATCAATCCTGCAATCTTTATCACATCAATAATAATGAAAAATAAAACAACAATAAACACACAAAAATGAAAAATATCACAACAAACATTTTTTTTCCATCTCTACAGTTTTAATTTGATCCAATTTATCTGCTTTCATTGTTTCTAGTTATCTGCTTCAGATTAACCATAGATAGGCCCAACTAGTTGCTTTCTTCTACATGTCATTTCTGTAGTGAAATGCGACTTTCAATCTAATAGTTATTTGTTTCGTATAGATAAGAAATGGGACCTTACTTTGACGGTGACTAAGGTTCATGATAGGGATTTGAACCCCGGATTAATGTTTTCCATGTATCTACATATCAGAATGTAATTTAAGAGGTTTATGTATGGAAACTATGTCGTGTTGTAAAAGAGAAATAATAGCTCTACTATATACGAGAAAGCGATCCATCCTCTCTTACAAAAGTGACCTTCTTTGCCGACATTTATGCATAAGCTTCACGAGATCCCACTATGGATATGTCACCCATATTTGTTATAGAAGCTTCACCAAATGTTGTTGAGAAACTCTCACCACAACCTACAACATTTCATGGACATAAGAAGAAACGACTAGTTATTGGCATCCTCCCGAGTAAGTTACATTTAAATCCCTCATACTATAGTTTACAAAAGCATAACTATAAGTTGAAGAGGGTAAATCATAGTTTGGATAGTTATAATTCTTAATGCAACATTTTGAAAAAGTACTTACATGATCTTCAGGTTCTGCCTGTAAATATTTTATGGCGTCACAGGAGGATCTCTTCTCTGCATCCTGAATGCGGGTTATGTTAGCGTTGAAACATGGGATCGCCTCTTTATTGGCTCGACTCTTTACATTGAGTTATTTACTTATCTTGTGCCAGCCGTGGTTTCTTGTCCCAGCCTATTTATTTAACAATCTAGCCAGTGACAAACGAAGCGATTAACTCAAGCAGTACTAATTAGTTGATTGTATTATATATGTAATAATCCACTGTACATTATCAACTTATATGCTTGTACTTCCGCCCTCCTTTCATAATTATATTTGGATTGAAAGTGAACCTACTTCTAAATTATTCCAGCCAACAAGCAGCCAGGGAGCCCGACCCCTTTACCAACCCATATATGAGACGATGGGCTATCTGGCTAAGACAAAAGTATATATGGAAGCAATGCTTGTCTCTTCCTGCTATACGCTATGCTAGGATGCTATTATATACGCTAAAGTGGTATCGGCAAGGAAGGACATCACCATGAGCATCCATGCACATTGCCACCAACACATGTACATGCACATTGCCACGAGCTTATTTCACATGTACAACATGCATGTTGCTGCCGACAACATATGTAGAGTTTAGTGCAGTACTCGTGGCAAACACTGTAACTCTCAACGCATGCAAAAAATAATAAAAAATGGCCTACCCTTGGTTTGAGGACAAATAAAGCTCCAATTTTTTGGATTGGACAGAACATAATTTCTATTACAAAACTTTGGTTAAAACATTGTGTAATTCGTGCCAGGCTAATACTAATAGACAAAATCGATTTCTATAGTCCCTGCATTGCCTGCGGGTAGGGACTAATAAGGTTCAAAAGTCTATTTTATATTTCCAAAATCTTAAAATAATAAGTTAAAAGCTATAAGTATAATTAAAATAAATACTTTTACTCAATAAAAGAGGTCCATTTTAAATTGTTATCATATATCATTAATATTGGAAAAGATATGAAAAGAAATACATTAATGATAAATAATAAAACAATTTAGAAGACAATAAGAAGATAAAAACGAATAAAAGTACTTCATGCTACAAAATGATCTTCTTATGCACACAAGATAAAGAGTCATCAATGAATATTGTTTTCATGACCAATCAATGAAATTTATGCAATTGTAATAATACTCACAAGAAAATGAAATAAAATCTTATTTAATCGAAGTGAAAAGGTCATGCAAAAATCGACGTTTAGTTCAAAGTGAAAGAATCTGCTTGCCACCATACTTGAGCATGTATTCTTTCAAAATGTAAATTAGATTGGACAGGATGACCTGAATTGAATTATTAAAATTTGCCAGAAATTACGAGTAATACAAAAGGAAAAATTAAAAGATTAAAACTTGAAAATATTGATAAACCATAACAAAACAAACCGAAAGCATATTAAAACTAAGTATCTACAAATTCTAATGGGGGCCCCTTTATTTTGTAAAATCAACCAAAATCAAGGGCAAGTTGTTGGGGGCCAACAAATGGTGACATGTTGGGCGAACCAATTATCTCTGTATATTTACCTGAATATTATTGACATAGGAATAATAGGATAAAGGCTTCTTGAAATATCAAATTTTCACACTACATGACATCCTCTTGTCATTAGTCTATATAGTAAAATCTGAACTTTTAATACTATCATAGTCAAATGAATTATCCTGGTGACATGTTGGGCGAACCAGTTATCTCTGTATATTTACCTGAATATTATAGACATAGGAATAATAGGATAAAGGCTTCTTGAAATATCAAATTTTCACACTACATGACATTCTCTTGTCATTAGTCTATATAGTAAAATCTGAACTTTTAATACTATCATAGTCAAATGAATTATCCTGGTCGTTATTTAGAGATTTCATAAGGATAAATGATTTTCGAATACATGCACAACATAAAAACCATAGCAAGAATGGTTTCTCACTAGTTAAAGGTAATCAGATAAACATAAGCATAAATATATGACCTTCATACCTTAAGAAGATATCTAGATAAGTTCCCCATCCATTAGACATAAATAACTGAAAGATAAAATTTGTTTTTCTCGTTTTCTAATTTTTTTATCATCATCATTTTATTCAATTTATTGAACAATATGATTATAAGGACATTAACTAAGGACCACTTCCCTAGAGTGGTAACTAGATAACGACAATGTCATTCACAAGCACTACTGGAAGTGAGCAGGCTGGCTCGTAATGAAACCCCCTGTCCCCCGATCTTTTGAACCGAGAGTCACTACCCTGGTTTGGTAGCCAGATATTGACAATGTCAGTCTAATAGAACCCATGATCATGAGCAGGTCGGCTCGTAATGAGACCTCATGTTCCTTAGTTAACCCCTTTTAATTATTGATGTTTTATTTTTAATGAAACATTGATAATGATGAGACACTAGTTGAAGACTACTGCCTTGGCTTGGTGAGCAGAAAATGACAACCTCATTCACAAGAACTGCTGAAAATAAAAAGATCGGCTCGATGGCGAGACCTTCTTTCTCTTGATTAGATAACCAAGAGTCATCACCCTGTTTGGTAGCCAGATATTGGTAATGTCAGTATGATAGAACTTATGATCATAATAGGTCGGATCAATGGAGAGACCTCCTATTCTTCAACCAAGGCCTTAATTAAATTTTAAAAAGGTTTGTCTAATGGATGGGAAGACAAATCCAGATAATACTCCTATAATAACATGGAAGGCCTAAGGATGGCTAATGCCAAAGATTCATAAATATTATGAGAGAAAAATTCCTCGACCGGTTAACTTGACTAGCTAATGATATCATTCACAAGATAAAATCTGAGAAATAATAATCAAGAGTTCAATCGACTGATTGGCTAAGTTCATAAGAAATGTTTCAAGACTAGGAGCGATTTTGTCACCGTAAGAATATTTGATACAACAATAATCCTCTTACAATAGTTCCTATTTTAAAAATATTAGGTTTTATTAGTAGAGGAACATGCCAATTCCAAGAAGTGCACCTGCCATAATGTTATTTATTTACAGTACCCCTTTTCAAAATGTTAAGCAAGCAAACCAATAAAAGAAAAAACCGAGCAAACTTGTAAAACAAAACCAATCAAAGTAGGAAATCTAAAAATGGATAAAGATCAAAAACAAAAACCTAACCTTAAATAAATCAAAATCTTATGTAAAAAAATATGTTATAACTACATCACAAAAGAAATGAAAAGAGGGAAAGATCGTATTCTTAAAACGAAAAACATGTCCCTGTTTTTAACTATAATTTGTGGCGTAAAAGTTATTGTTGAAAATGAGTAAGGTGTTTAACAAATTAGGCCATTTTATTCAAAATTAAAAACAAAACAAAAATAAAATAAAGAAACTATCGGAATGAGAGAAAATTTTAAATCAAAGATCAATATAAAAGAATATCTTACTAGAATTTAAATAATCTGAAATTTGAAAGGAATTTTCCATCAACTTAATTATGTTTCTCTTAATTTGTGGTTATGACAAGATCAAAATAAGACTTTTCCTTAATGATAAACATGGTAATTATTCATAGAAAAGTCTAAATGATCGATTACAAAAATTTGTATAAAGATTCATTAAAATAATATTTATGTGCAAAATCAAGTATCAACATGAATGTTCAAAAGATATCAAGGATTTGAATTAACC
The DNA here is from genome assembly GCA_027924585.1 of Larix kaempferi. Classification (NCBI taxonomy): domain Eukaryota; kingdom Viridiplantae; phylum Streptophyta; class Pinopsida; order Pinales; family Pinaceae; genus Larix; species Larix kaempferi. The sequence goes on along the minus strand of BSBM01000786.1, from coordinate 640,260 downwards.
AACTCAAATTCAAATGAGAAATCATACTTTTAATGAAAATTTTGAACGATAAAAGAGAACATCATTAGGTTAATTTATACATTAAATAGATTCACGAGTCAATGTCAAGTTATGGGCATATTTGAATATAATCTTAGATAAATTATTAATGACATCAACTCAAAATCATGTAAAATATAACCTAATGATTAATTTAAAGAAATAATATATCATCATTCAATTATTGTAGTTTTATGATTGCTCACAATTGAATTCGAACTTCAATACTTGTTTTAGAAGCACAAAATAGAAATACTTAAAACAAGCATGAGAGGATGAGTTTGTGGTTCAAAATTGAAATTCAATATCTAAACCTTTTAATATTTCAAAGTTTAAAAGATGAATAACAACTATACAAACTTTGAAATGAAAATAAGATAAAGAATTATCTTCCCTAATATGAAACCACAGTCGCAATCATGTGCTCCTAATTGTATTGCTTGCTTCGAAATGCTTTCTAAATAGTGAATCCAACCATATGCACCTGACCAAAAATAAAGTAGAAATTATTTTATCCCTAGGAAAGTTATTTACAATAGTGAGCTTATTCAAAATTATATACATGCTCGTATTCACTACTTCTATTTGCGAAATAAAAAAATTAAAACTAAGAAGGAATAAAAGAAACTACTCTATCTTATTCCCAGCCTTCTTATGTACACTAAATCAAATTTACAATAATAATCAAGTAAATTCAAAAATCCAGTGAAGCCAACCAAGCAAGCTTAAACCCGTGGATATATGTACATTGTGAATTAGAAATAGGAATGATAAAATGAAAAAAAATGTAAATCTATATCTAAACAATGCGAAATGAGAGGACCATTATTAGCAAGAAATATTGCATGGAATGAGTCCTCTAACCAAGCTTCTATTGGATTGTGATATGTACAATGATCAATATTTACATGTTGAGATAAATCTTCAGTGAAGGGATAATCGTCCCTAGAATTATTTCTCACTACAATCCCTTCTTTGGATGTGAAAGATGGATAAGGTATAAGACCAGGACATTTGTATGGTGAGATTTGATCCTGTTTAAATTCTATGTCGAATGTTTGATTTACAAAAAGTGAATATGAAATTTGTTCTGAACCCTTTAATGTACAATGACTAGTTGAAAGATCTTTTCGTGCAATCTTTTGCTTATAAATGTTTTCTTGTAAACAAATACATCTTTCATAAAGATCATCAAATTGAGACACAATTTAGGTTAATTCATCACCAAGAGTACTTGTTACAATTTGGAAATTGGAAGAAAAATAACATTCAGGCAAAATTTGTTCTGTGTAAAATTCTTGTGAGCATATTGGATAGTTATAAAAATCTTCTAAATCGGAAGAGAAATTTCCAACATCAAAATTTCCCAAAATTTTCCCCTCACCATCTTCCAAACATTGCTTTATGGTAAGAAGATTATTATTATTCACTTTGTGTTCTTGTAAAACATGAAATTTTGATTTAACACAAACTTGAGTTTCACGAGTATAAGAAATTTTTGCTTGGTATTCATAATTACTATCCAATATTCTAATAATAGGTGAGTTTGTAAAATTATCTTTGCTCACATAATCATAAGAAATAGAACTACTATTTTGTCCTGGAATTGAAAATCCAAATTCATGATAGCTTAAAGATTGATTTAATATCAAGATGTTATGATTAGATTGATTAATCAAATCTAGAGCTATTTCTATCTTAGATGTTGAATTTTCAATATCTACTTCCGACTTCTAATTAGAATTAGGTAAAGATTGATGAATAAGGGGATTAGATTCTAAATAATTCTTAACTCTAGAAAAAGATAAACATGAAATGAACTTGATTCCATTTCGAGGTTAATAGTGCTTAGAGTAGGATCAGCGGTTTGTAAATCAATTTCAGAATTATTACAAGGTTGATCAAAATGATTAAATGATGAACGATTTTTAGATAATAAATTAAAAGAACTTGAATTATGATCTACTTTAGGGTTTTCATGTGTGGATTCAAAACTATGAGAGTTGGAAGTAAGGCATTCCTTATATTCAATTTCAGGTGGAGGAAAATGGCAATCAACATTTTTCAATGAATTCACAGCTAGGTTTTGGTTTCGTGTGAACCTATTAATGTTGTATTTATAGCTGCAATTTTTCCTTTATTATGCATAATTGATTTATTTTTATGATTATGCAAAGACATAATTTCATCACGCAAAATATTAACTTGTTCATTGAACCTAAAATTTTTAATTTCATTATCATCTTCACCATTTTTTTCATCATTATTATTAACGAAAAATAAAGAGGAAGAAAGGTCATGGGAATACCTCTTAAAATCCTTCTCAAGAGCTTGTGCGTGCTCGCATGCTTGATCAAAATCAATTATACCTTTTTGTGCAATAAACATAGCTATAGATTTGGGTAAAGAACACACATAGCACTCATAAAGAATGTCACCTGAAGGTTTATGATTGTCTTTGAGTCGATGATATATTTGTCGAAAACGTGTGTTGAAATCGCGTATGGATTCACCATCTTCAACTCGTATTTCATCCAAATTTCTCTCTCTCTCTCTCTCTCTCTCTCTCTCGATATATATATATATATATATATATATATATATATATATATATATCAGTTGCATTATAAATATCATAAGCATTTTGAAAAATTCGTTTAAAATCAGACCAACCATGAATAGTGTTAATAGGAAGAACATAGTACCGGTTTGATACCTTACCTTCAAAAGTGAAGGGGGAAATCCTGCATACCACATCTTCATATTGAACATCGAGTAAGCGTAAAACATACTCGTATTTTATAACATGTTGTAAGGTTGTGATATTACCTTCACCATTAAACTTTGGCAAGAGAGTGTTGCCTTTCTAGGGAGCTCATGCAATGGCCCTTGCAGGCTCAATGCTGTGTTGGACTCCCATGAAGGGATTTGGCAATGAGACATAATTAATAAAACATAATAAAATTGACTCAAATAGGTTAGTTTTCCAACTAACCATCCCTATTGTGCTTATGTGTTAGCATAGAAGATTGGAATATAAAACACTGAAATATAAGAGTTGGACATTTTGATATGCCTTATTGGCTTTATATGTATGCAATTTATGTTTCAGACTGCTTTTGAAATTTTGATTTATATTTTTTTTATCACTACTTGAAACACCAAACAAGAAAACATGTGCTTTTGCTTTATTACATTGGATTTGATCTCGTAGATCTCGTAGGTTCCCTTTAGATGTTTGTATCCCTGGATAATCCAAGCTCTTAATATGGAAACTAATACCTTCAGTCAGTCCATGTGTAATCTCATAATGTAATACAATTAACAACCATTTTAGGTCAATGTACCATTAAACATTTGCATGATAACAAGCTTGATTGTAAATGCTAATATACTTTGGGCTTCTATTATTTCTTTCTCAAGTGCATTGCTTATTTTGGCTAGTATAGTCGTTATCAAGCTTGTTTTTTCATCAAAAACATTGAATCTCATAAACTTAGCCTTGCTAGCATTGTTGCAGTTGCAGTTGCAGTTATGGTTTGTTGGATTCTAGCTAACTGGGTTAATTGATCATTTTTCTCTACCTCAAAGACTGGTCCTATGACTTATGCTCTTATTATTGTGTCTCTCAAGTTGCATATTTGATTTGATCGGTTTCATTTGCTTTCTAATTATTTCATCATTGCTTCTTTTGCTTTCTTCCTGGTTCTTACTTGCTTTTTGTAGCTTTATGACTTATCTTATCAACAAAGGCTTTAGCAAAAATGACAAAGAAAAGACAATTAATATTATATTTTCCTGACATTTTTTCAAGGTTTCCCAATTATGGATCTAAGAATTACCACGCGATCAATGATCAGGTGCTTAGGTTGAAATCCAATTTGAGAAGAAGACCTAACATTTTTTTCTTCTACCCATTTATTATTTTTCTTGTCTAAATGATGCCACATATATTGGCAAATAGCCTAGTAATAATCATGGTTGAGTAGCTTTCCACATTGTTTATTTCATTGCCTTTGTGAATAAAGCTGATTCTTAACCTGTAAGCCTCAAGGAAATTGATGCAAAATGGATTTCTTTAAAATATCATTGAGAAGTGCATACAAGGGTGAACCTCCTCATTCGACCATTTCAGTTGTCGATCCCTAAGGATTATGTGCCTTTTCCATTTGGAAAAAATGCATTCTTCATGCTAGGCCCTATATTTTCTTTTAAAATAATCTATGCTACTTTTCCAGAGAAAGTCATGTTAGGATCGTTTTCCTTAATCTATTTTTTATAAAGTTGAAGTACATGTGATATCATTTGTTGCTTCATTTATCCCACCTAGCTCATATCTCCATGAATGCAATTGTTTGTAGAATATTTATGGTTGGCTTATTAAGATGCCAATTAGCTTCTATTGTTTTTTTATGGGATTTTTTCCCCTTATTTTCACATATAAGTTTCTTGCACTCATTCATCGAATGCTTTTTTCCCATCTAGACTCAGACTTATTGGTCTATTTTCAAGTTCCTTTGCAATCTTTATCATACCAACCATTATGAGATATTTGAGTGAATAGCCTTCTTTTGGTAAGTCTAAGCTTCCCCAACTTTTCTATCCAAGACAAGGTATTCTTGATGTCTGGTCATAGCAAATAAAAAAAAAAAATTTCATTTATTGTTTTATAGAAATTTTAGATCTATGCCATTTCCTATAAGTGCATAGCTGTTGGTAAAAGTTGATTTCAAAACTTTGTTGGTTGTCTTGCACTATGTTCCAAGAGGAGACAATTCACCATTCCAATTTCTATTAGTTAACAATGACTTCCTTGTTGTGCCCTTGGTTATGAAGATGGTTTCCGATTATGTTTACGAAATATAAAAGTGTGGTAAGCCTCCAGTTCATGATATTCGTGTTGCAATCACAACATTTATGCTAGAAATGTAATTTCCAACTGTGTTGTGTGCAGGACATCAGTAGTGCTAACAACATCAAGTATTTGTCTAGGTCTTGAACTATTTTCCCTCTTATGCTGAGGGATGTGGCTTTTTCCCATTCTGTTATTATTTCATTGACTTGATTTTTGAAGTTCACACATGTTACCAATTTCAAGCATATATGTTAAAATAGAATGTTTGGATATTGTTTGCTTTGTTTTATATTTTGAAATCATTGATATTGTGCTTAAATTACAATTCATTGTTGTATTTGTTAGAATCAGTTGCAGAAACAAGATTTGCTCAATATGCGTGTCCTTTGTTGCAACACATGTTAACTACATGTTTGGATTATTGTGACACTGTTATATTTGATTTCCGGGTGAAGTTTCCTTTGATTCCATCCTATTTTGAATTTGTCTATTTTATGTTTATATACTAGATTTTTACTAGTCCAACAACATCAATCCAGAGGACATTTATATATTAGATTTTTACTAGTCCAACAACATCAATCCGAGGACATTTATATATTAGATTTTTACTAGTCCAACAACATCAATACTCAGGTGTGGAGCGTTTGCTTTGGCTAGGATAGACTACTATTTAATTAGTGTCGTATTTATTTTGCATGGACAATGTTGTCATTGCTAGGAGCTTGTTGTCTTGACTAAATAATGTTACTAGAATCATTTTGCACAAAAAATATCATTATTACTTTGTAGTCTACGATATTGAGTAGATGTTGTTGAATATTAACTTGGTTTTAAAGCATTGTTGATTTTTTTTGCGCACTGATGTTCAATGTATGTCTATTAGTAGAGATCTCTATCATCTATAACTTTGTTGCAGATATATCAAATTGTAGTTTAGCTTGTGGTTCCTAGAAATATCTAAAGTAAAAAAACATAGTCTTATTATTACATCGCAATATGTTATTATTTTTGGTATAGATGCATCTGTTGCATGTCTTGTTCTATTTGCTTTTCTATTATTGTTTAACATTTTGTTGATTTTGTATGATGCTTTCTATGGATAGTTCTAGTAATGATGGTTGTAGTCTCAAGTTATTACATTGCAGTGTACTATTGGGTTTTTGTATTGATTCCTCTATTGCATGTCTTGTTCTATTTTCTTTTCCATTATTGTTTAACATTTTGTTGATTTTTGTATGATGCTTTCTATGGAAACTTCTGGTAATGATGGTTGTAGTCTCCAGGATCATAGACAGTTTCACCAAGCAGCTGGTATTTTACCCAGTTTCCACCCCCACAAAAAAAGAAGAACAAAAGCTTTGGTTTACTTGGTATTGAAGTATTGTTGTGATCCTTTAGAGATATATACTTGGTATTAAAGTATTGTTAGGATCCTTAAGAACATGTATTTGGTGTCTGTATGTTGTCAAATATCTTTGTTTTTGTTTGACGGACAATCTACCAAGAGCGGACTCGAGGCTTGATCTCCCTAGCTTAACGTAAATCTAGAATAAATAGAGACATAAAATAAATAACTCTCCTAGATCTAATTAGAGATCAAGGAACTAGATGCTTTACCTTTTAGATCACTGATCCTTTCTCCTTGGGAAGGAGAGGTGTGTGCGATGAGTTGCTGGTTTTGAGTGGGGAAGGGATCATTGAGAACTGTGGTAGTAGAGTTTCCCTTAAGAAACTTCTGGACTTCGTCTCGGTGGGGACATTCTTTTGAGAAATGGTCTCCAACGCACAACAAACAAGGATACTTTAACTTCCTCTTCTGTTTGGTGTATTCTTGAGTGGGCTTGGGATCCTGTTGGTTAGAAGATTTCTTAGGTTTACCTTTGTTCTTCTTCTTACCACCGGATTTCTGAGATGAAGCTGATTGCATATAATTCACCTCTTCGGTGGAAGCAGGAGTGTTGGACTTGGTAGTGCTGTTTCCATCTTGTGGTGGCGAAGGGGAATAACCTTGGGGGTTCGACGAGCCACCAGTTTGAATAGAAGTCTGGGAGGCAAGGGAACCAATGATGCCATCAGTTTGTGGTCCCTTGGGTGGTTTCGCGGGATCGTAAGTAGGGCGAGGCACGTCAAGAACAATTTCATACAATGTGCCGGATTGAGCAGAGACCAAGTCTAAGTAATGGGCACGGGAAATAGCCTGTTCCTCAGTGATGGATCCCCCCATAGCTATGTATCGAGCTACGATGGGTAAAAGTGACTTTGTAAACCAGTCAGCTAAGAGTTGGTCCGGAATATGAGCCTTAATAAGACATTGTCTTCATCGCCATTCATGAATATGATCGAAAATATGAGTGGCAGTGTTCTGGCGAAGGGAGGTCAATAAGTCCGTACCAGTCTCATAGCGAATGGGCAATTGGAAGTGGGTCAAAAATGACATAGCAATAGATCAGAAATTGGGAAAAGAATTGGGTGGTAATTCAATATACCACTTGGCAGCTAAGCTGGTGAGAGTCCGTTGAAATAACCTAAGACAGATCGAGTCGTCCATCAAGGAGTTGGATGAACACCATAGATGGTATGTCATCACATGGTTTTTAGGATCCTCACCAGGCTTGCCATCAAATTTGGGGATATCTGATGGTAACTTAACCGGAATGGGCGGCCAGTTATGCCCATGGAAAATGGGATCATTCATCAGACGAGACAAGTCGGGTAAGTCCAAAGTATCCAAAAAGGGCAACTGTTGGTTCAGTTGGGGGTATTGATAGTACTGATAAAGCATGTATGGATCGGTAGGACCTTGAATCGACTGATTGTAAGGTGTTCCCAAAGGAAACTGACCATAAGGGGGTGTGCCGCCTGGACCGTAAGTAGGTCTATCACCATAAAAAGGTGGTCCATTACCATAATAAGGTGGCCCGTTACCATAAGGTGGGGGCCCATCTCCGTCGCCGGGAGGGGGTGGGCCGCTGCCAAATGGTAGGGGTCCACCACTATTGCCAGGATAGGATGAGCCTCCACCGCCTCCGCCTGGAGGAGGTGGTGGTCCACCGCTGCCGCCGGAATAGTGTGGGCCTCTGCTACCTCTGCTGGGAGGGGGTGGTGGTCCACTGCCACCGCTGGGAGGGTAAGGGCCTCCTCCGCCACCTCTACCATAGTAGGGTGGTCCTACACCACCACCACCATAGTAGGGTGGTCCTCCACCACCACCACCACCAGGATGGGATGGTCCTCCACCACCACCACCAGGATGGGATGGTCCTCCGCCATCGCCACCAGGAAGGGATGGTCCTCCATCACCACCACTAGGATGGGATGGGCCTCCACCGTAGGATGGAGGTCCGCCGCCACCCGGGGGGGGGTGGCCCTTCGCCTCCACCTGAAGGGGGAGGGCCTCCACCTCCACCGCCATGGGGGGTGGGCCATGATAGTCGGAATGAGGTGGTCCTCCGCCAGAAGGTAGAGGTCCGCCTCCTACAGAGTTGTGTGTGGGCCCGCCGCCTCCAATGGAAGGTGTGGGTGGACTAAACGAGGGTGGTGGGACTTGAGGGACTATAGGTGGGGGTCCATGCTGTAAAACATTTTGCTGCCCCCATAGAGTGTATGGATTTCTGGGGTAGGGTACCCCATAGAGTGCGTTTCCGGGATTGAGTTGTCCCGACACATGGTTAAGATAACCTGGATATGCTTGACTCAATGGTGGTTGAATTACATTGGATGGTCTCCCAACATAATATAAACCCGTAGTGGAAGGTCTGAGAGGTAAGAAATTTCCAATGGAAGGACCGATGGGAACTCCTCCTGCAGTATTATGGTTAAGAGACGGGGGTTTCCCCCATCAACAACTTGCTGACCACTAAGTAAAGGTTGACCCAACGTAGGTTGTTGATTGTCTACCGTAGGATTAGCATCACCGGTAAGAAAGGTAGGGGGTAAAGAGTATCCTCCCCGCGAGTTTTGAGGTGGGGAAGGAAAGGGTAATGTAACCGTGGTAGTAAAAGGTGTGTTGGACTGTTGTCCTTCAACGGGTTGAATCATCTGAGATATAGGACTGGTCTCTTGCCTAGGGTGTGGATGTGCAGGAGTTGAGGGTTCACCAGACTCAGAAGCGGTCACATGTTGCATGGATGATTCTGGTGAATCATAAGATAAATAGCGATTGTGATAAGGAGGTAACATCGGGTCTTCCACCCTTTGTAGAAGACTTTGTCTTAAAAAATCCTCACCTATGGCACTTAATCAATTCAATTGTTCACGATAAGGTGCCAGACGGTCGTCGAAAGTATCCCAACTGGGTGGGGATGCAACAGAAAAATGAGCCACTAGGTGGCCTAGAGATGATGTCCAATAAGCGGTTGTTGGACCAACAGCTGCTATATTTAACTATTCCACCGATCCAGGCTCTCCCGGTAAAACAGAAGGTAGGTCTTGTGAAGTAGAAGTTTGTGCCTCTTCACCCTATGGGGGGTTGGAGGCAGGTGAATCTGGAGGAAACTCATGTGCTCCAACATTCAATAGGGTTTTTGACTTCAGGCGACACGACCATGGCTTGTGGGTCCATCCTTATACAAATAAATTCATTGATGCAAACATGGTGGATAGGAGGAAGCTACATACTGAACCATTTTATGGTTTCAAATTTTTCATTCTAGGTCACAACACTATGGAATGCAAAACATGGATTCCAAAGCTAGAAATCACCATAGGTAATTACACGTTTTTTTGATAGTTTTTATGTGGTTGATGTTGCTGATACTAATGTGGTCTTGGGAGTGCAATGGTTGTACTCTATAGGGTATCATACAGTGAACTATCAAATTCCTAAAATGAAATTCAAAGATTCGGAAGGAAAACAAACGGTTGTGAGAGGGCAGCACACCTATCCGAATTAAGTAGTGACTTCCCACAGTATGAGGTCTATATTGAGGCATGGAGATATTGAATGGGATGCTGAATGTTGAATTACTTCACCCAAACCAAAAATGAATATTTCAGAACATCCAAAGGAGATAAGGCAGCTCCTACACAAATATGCAAAGGTTTTTGGAGACCTCCCCCATAGAAGGCCACCTGATAGAGGGGTTAAGAACAACATTGTTTTGGAGGAGGGCACTTCTCCTATACAAATTCCACCACATAGGAATCCTAAAAAGTTCAGAGAGGAGATAGAAAAGGCTATCCAAGAGCTCTTGGAGTTGGGACTCATTAGACCAATCTCTAGCCCCCATGCTTCTTTAGTTGTTTTGGTGAAGAAGAAAGATGAGACCTTGATAATTTGCATTGATTTTAGAGCCCTCAACAAGAAGACAATAAAAAATAGATATCCCATCCCAAGAATATATGAGCTCATGAATGAGCTACATGGAAAAAAATTCTTCTCAAAAATTGATCTTAGATCTGGTTACCACCAAATTCGAATGAAGGAGGAGGATGTGCCTAAAACAACTTTCCGATGTCACTATGGGCATTTTGAGTTTCTTTTCATTCCATTTGGTTTGACCAATGCTACAGCCACATTTCAATCATGCATGAATCAAATATTCAGCAAACAGCTCCGTAAGTTTGTTTTGGTTTTCTTTGATGACATTCTAATTTACAGCAAAATATGGGAGGAACACTTGCACCATCTAGAAGTTGCCTTGAAAATTTTACATGATCAATATTTGTTTCCTAAGTTTTATAAGTGTGAATTTGGGCTGAAAGAAGTTTTATACCTTGGAAACATCATTGGGAATATGGATTGAAGGTACACTTGGAAAAAATAAGAGCTATTCTTGAATGGCCATCACCCAAAAAAATCACAACATTGAGAGGATTCATTGGAATATGCACTTACTACAGAAAATTTGTGAAAGGATTCTCTAAATTGACTGCTCCACTTACTGATTTGACCAAGAAGGATGCATTCAAGTGGGATGAAGAGGCTGAAAAGGCCTTCCAAAAAATGAAAGAGGTAATAAGTAGTTTTCCAACACTTGCATTACTTGATTTTACTAAACCATTTGTCTTGGAATGTGATGCATCAGGAGAAGGGATAGGGGTTGTCCTAAAACAAAATCAACACCCTATAGCATTTGAGAGCAGAAATTTGTAGCCACATGAGAATATCTATTCCATTTATGACAAATAAATGCTATCCATCATGCATGCCTTGGCTAAGTTTAGACAATACTTGGTGGGAAACAAGTTTGTGGTAAAAACTGACCATAATAGTTTGAAGCATTTTCTCACACAAAAGGACCTAAATGAAAGGCAACAAAAGGACCTAAATGAAAGGAAACAAAAGTGGGTAAGAAAATTCCAAGCTTTTGATTTTGACATTGAATATTTTAAGGGAAAGAATAATATTGTAGCAGATGCATCATCTAGAAGGCCATCATTTTCTCTTATGGACATTTCAAAATATTGGAAAAATATGCTAATAGTTGAATATGCCAAAGATAGTTTTGCTTGTGGTGTGTTAGATGGATTCAAAGGTGATTATAGGTACAAGGTTTTGGATGGTATCATCTACAACAAGGATAGAATATATTTGGTTCATGGTTCGAATCTCAAGCACAATATTTTGAAGGAAGCTCATGACTCTCCTTTAGCAGGCCATCCTGGTTTTTTCAAAACATATAGGCAACTAAGGGAAAGATTCTTTTGGAAGGGGATGAAAGAGGATGTTCCAAAATATGTAAATGAATGAAAGTCATGTTAGCAAAACAAATATGAACATACACATCCCGCTGGTCTATTGCAACCATTGCACATTCCACAACAAAAATAGGAAAGTGTCTCCATGGATTTGATCATAGGTTTTCCCAAGGCTTTGGGTAAGGATTGGATTTATGTTGTGGTGGATAGACTCACTAAATTTGCTCATTTATTTGCTGTTACATAATCTTTTACTGTTTCACAAGTGGCTGATTTATTCTTTAGAGAAATTTTTAGATTGCATGGACTTCCCAAGAACATTGTGAGTGATAGAGATAGCAGATTTATGAGTGCCTTTTGGAAAGAAATTTTCAATTTGGTTGGCACTAAATTGACTCCAAGCACAAGCTATCATCCTCAAGCTGATGGCCAAACATAAAGAGTGAATCAATGGTTGGAAGGGTACTTGAGGATCTATGTTGGTGAGTAGCAAAAAACATGGGTGAAATGGCTACATTTGGGTGAGTTTTGCTACAACACTACCTTCCATATGTCCATTGGTGTGTCTCCTTTTAAAGCACTATATGGTTATGAAGCACTTACATTCATTGAGAACATATTTGGTGATAGTAGAGCCCCAAAGGCTAAATATTGAGTGGAGGAAAGTCAAGAGATTTTGAAACTCCTAAAAGACAATTTGCAGGTTGCCCAAAATCAACAGAAACAATATGTAGATCAACATAGAGAGGAAAGAAATTTTCAAGTAAATGATTTGGTCTATTTGAGGATACATCCATATAAACAAACATCCTTGAAGGTGAAAGGGACCGAAAATCTCAAGCTAAGATACTATGGTCCCTACAAGATAGTTTGAAAAGTTGGAGAGGTTGCTTATGAGTTGGAGCTTCCGGAAGGGAGCAAAATTCACAATGTATTTCATGTTTCATGCCTTAAGAAAGCTATTGGTTAGAAAATCTCTGTTTCAAAAACCCTCCCTCCATTAGATGATGAAGGAAAACTCACACTTATTCCAGAAAAAAAATTTGAAGACAAGAGAAAGAAAATTGAGGAGCAAGACCATAAGGGAGTATTTGGTACAATGGAAAGATTTTCCAAGTGAGGATGCCACATGGGAGGAAGAACAAATCTTGCAGCATTCTAATTTATAATTTCTTGAGGGAAAGCACTCTTGGGTGGGGAGGACAATAATGTCCCCATTCAAATAAATTCAAAAAGGAGAAATTCCACCCAAACGGACTTTGGTCTGGAATAAATATATTATGAGGGGAAAAAATAACTACTTATGATGATAAAATAAGATGGCACTTGGTCATGGAGACACATGGGTGGTATGGGACCCCCACAAAGCTAGATTCCCCATGCCACATGGCATTCCACTCTCACCCGTTCAAATCCAAGGTGGATTCCACTATTATTGGGGTATTTGGAAGGGAATATTACTTGGCATGACTCAATGAGGTCGAAATGCAGAGGAAGAGTAATTCCCATGGGAGAGGAAGAGGCATTTTGGATCTAGTGGGACACTTGGGCTAGATTCCCTAGCTTCTATGACACCAATGATGAAGATGCCTATGACATTTCTGAAAAATCAGACCTGATGTATGAAATATGACATACATGACATGTCAGGGCTTAAAATAGCCTCCAAGAAGGTGCACAAGTGAGTTATGGCATCCAAAGAAACACTTATTCGGATTTGGTGAAGGAGGAGGCTAGAATTGGAAGGACAAGTCACAAGTGGCATACTTGGGAATCTCTTCCCAAATTGAGTTGGCATGAAGCTCATGGATGGAATTCGAATTGGGAAAGCCTTAGGAAGTTTATAAAAGTAAGGAACAAAGAAGAATACCAGCTTTTGATCATTTTACATTTTGCATTTGGAGAGAAGAGCTAGTAGAGAGCTAGTCTACTTGCCTTAGCACCAATTTCAAGGGTGAAAGATTCCCATCCTAATTGGCAATTAGAGAGGTCATTTAGACCTTTCATTTGTATATACAATGGAGTATGTAGTTACAGGTTGAATCTATAGGGAAGCTCGTGGTTCATTCATATACAACTTGTTCTTGCATCTCTTTCACATTTTCTTGCATATTTGGGCCCTTGGAGGAATTGCACCTTTGGTGAGATGATGATATCTTTGTGAGAGTCCAAGAATATCCATTTATTTGTATTCTGCTATATATAATCTGTATTTTCTGGTCAGAAGACTCTCAGGTCTAAATACCAAGTGAAACTATGTAAAAATACCAAACAATGCATAAATGATGCCATTTTCTCTATATCTTGTTGTTGGAGCTTGAAGAGCCATTATTTCGAATTGTATTAGTCATTCTATGTGATTTTGTTGATGTATGGAGTGTCATTAATGTTCTGAAGAAGTTTCATTAGAATTGCACAATCCCTTGGCATCTAAATTTCGAATTTCATAACATATGGTGAAAATTACTAGCTTTCCCCCCTATGTGAAGACTTGCATACAAACATATGATTTAAGGGAGTTACAGAAGGCCATAAGAACTAATTTATGATACATTGGGGAGATAATTAAATCCATTTATCAGTTCTATACCTATGTTTTGAAATTTGGAAATTTTTAATAGCATTTGGAGAGCCATCTTTGACCACTACCCTTGGGAGATTGAAGCTCGATTTGACTAGTACTTTTCCCTACTTTGTCCAGATTGTAAATGAATGTTGAAGAAGTGTTTTAAGGGTTGTTAAGCATCCATAATACTCACTTATATGTTTGAATACCTTCCAAACTCATTCAGGCCCCATTTAGAAGCATTTGGAGCCATTCGGAAGCAGTTGGGTTAATACTATTCTAAGGGTTGAATTGGTTAAAATTTACAATTTTTCCTAGTTTGTGCAAACTCTTAAAAAGGGACACTACATTGATGTTGATTTCATGGTTTCAAGCAATGGGATTATTGTAGCGTACATGGAAAGGGTGGTTTATTTCTCTTAAATAGAAGGAGTTGGCCATGATGTTACTCTTACTTCAATGTTCTCTCAATATGAGGAAATTGACCTAGTGTTAATGCATAAATATCGCACGCATGCGACATTTGTGCAATTCACACAGTAATACGTCATCAACATATAGCATGCATCCCACTTAAGACATCCTCAACAGATCCAAGAAGCAATATGAGCCCAGAAAAGCTAAAGAATAGTCAAAATATAGGGCCATGTGGCCTAATCTTTGTTTAGGTGCACAACTGTGAATTTTACAAGTTATGTGCCCGTGTGTATCCTGCAAGGATTTTCCTTCGACATCTATGCGACTTTCAAAATGGTTGGACCACAATCATCCACGACGCAATGAAGGCTCATCAAAGCTTCATTACCCCCAAAAATTTGAATTTGGATTCCCTATGTACTTGGGTTCATTGAATGGCCCCCATTTGTGTATTTTGGAGCCAAATCATGGAGTTAATGGGTTCACACTTGGATCTAGTTTTTTCTTGGCCACCTCTTGGCCTATAAAAGGAAGTCATGGGAATGCATCTTAGAAGAGAAACCAAGAGAAGGTTATGATGCAAAAATTGTATTAGAGCTTCCCCATAGCCCATCTCTTTCATAGTTTGGCATTCTCCAAGCTCCTCTGCCTCCTTCCTTCAAGGAGAAAGTGCTTCTGTCCATTGGTTCTTTGATCTGTATAGCATTTAGTGTGAACAAAATAGGCCTCCCTAAGGGATATTTTTGGCTTCCCTTTGAATCCTTCACCTCCTAGGTGACACTACATGTATTTACTTGACCATTTGGCAATCTAAAGTGGTTCATGCATTGGTTCTTTGCTGTGGTTTTCACCCTCTTGTTCCCTTTTATTATTTTTAGTTATTTTTGGTTTTCTTTTGTTCTATTGCACTAACAAAGCCTTGCAGGATCTACTTTGGGGTTATCAAATTTTCTTTATGTTTCTAAATATTGGGCCTAGTAAAAAACCTCAAAGGCTTCCACCCAAAGTGGGATAATTTCCCACAAAACCTAGTTCAAGTTGTTTCAATTGCTAGATATTTTGAAGAGCATGAGAAGTATTCTCATTTTGACAGGGTGTTAATAGCCTTGCATGAATTGGTAACTATACCACTAGCTTTGTATTTTAAGATCAAGGAATTGTGCAAAATTCTATCTTTTTAATAGATGTGATCCACTTGTCTTGACGTTTTATGGAGATGTGATTATATACAAGATGTCTTGGACAACTCATGATGTGATTTCCAAATACTTTGGCCTATGATGTTGATTTAGGGGATGTTGGGGTTTGACAAGTTTCTTATTATCTAGGGTTATATTCCTTCATATTCGCATGTGGTTGGTATCATTGGAGGTTCAATATGTTGTGATAGCATGGGTGACATTACAGGAGACAATGTTTGATTCCAAAATTTCATATGTTACAAATTTGCAAATTCCAGGTTTGGTGGAGTTTCAAATGGATTCGAAATGTATTGGTGAAAACACTTTCCTCATAAAGAGGGGTGCTAGTATTTTGGATTTCCCCAAAAGTGTTTACACTGTGTTTATGGGTGCTTCATGAAATTTGGGATAGATGGTGTATGATCAACCCCTAGATGGTATGTGATATATTTTCACATGGGAGATGGTTCATGATGGATTTTCACAGTGGATATGGCTTACTCAATGGTTTCTTGACCTCAATTGGGTGCTTGCATGTTGTTCTTCCCTAGGGCCTTGGATATATCCTAACAACTTTGTGACATTCAACATGATGGCCAAATGGAGATAGTTACTTGCTTCAAGAGCACTTGACTATGGAGAGAAGGAGTATTTTGCATCCCAAAAGAGGTCATTAGGACCTACATCACAAGGTGTCTTAGATGCTTACATGGGTTGGCTTGGGGGCACCTAGGCTATTATAGTGTTCATGCAAGGGGAGTGAAACCAATGGAGTACATGGCCTAAGAGGATTGTTGGAGTATTTGGAGACTTGTAAGAGTGTTGGTCACACCTCATAGAGCACCCTTTCATTTGGATCCTTGCTTGTGGATAACATCACCTTAGAGCTTGACATATGTACCCTTGTATTGTAACGTTCCAAATGTGTGAACCTACATGTGTTATTGTAGGTTGATTATAAAAGCATATGCCCACATATGTAGAGTTGGCCTCCCTTACCGCTAATATATATAAAGTAAGGAGACATTCCTTCACATATTATACATTCAAACTAATTTGGGTTTATTTATGTAGAAATGTGATCAAGAGTGTACTTCTCCTCTCTCACTTGGAGCTTATCTTGTACTTGATCTCTCTCTCTCTCTCTCTCTCTCTCTCAGTCACTAAGGTTCTTGAGCCTCCTGAAGCATCTTGAATACCAGGGTTAGGGTTTCATCACTTGGAGACTTGGAGATTAGGTTTTGAGATGAAACCATAGGTTGTACTTGTTGATATGAAGAAGAAGAGGAGACATATTTCCTTGCAAGACATGATTGTTGAATCTCCATGGTGTGAGCTAGGGTTTTCTTGGTTTTCCCTAGCTAAGGTTTTGGAAAGCTATAGGATTGTACTAGACTTGTGATAAGGCTATGGTATGTACATAAAATTCATATTTATCCATATTAATGAATTTTTCTATTGTCCAATACTTGT
Organism: Larix kaempferi; assembly: GCA_027924585.1. Taxonomy (NCBI): domain Eukaryota; kingdom Viridiplantae; phylum Streptophyta; class Pinopsida; order Pinales; family Pinaceae; genus Larix; species Larix kaempferi. Next base: position 623,087 of record BSBM01000786.1, on the reverse strand, counting down.
GTAAATTGAAAATTTGATTTTCAGCCATATATATTATTCACGGTTTATAATTTCCTACACTTTATGTCTTGTTGACTTGACATAAGTTAAGGTAAACGTGTTAAGATATTTAACATCTATATTGAATAATTTAAGGGTGGTTTTGGTATATATTTACAGCTTTCATAAGTATTTTCAGATTTTTTATATGCATGATGAGACTACCCTACAAGGTTGAAGTTTACTGAATACATTGGTATCTTATTTCTTAAATTGCCTAATGAATTGGGGTTGTTAAGGATTGAAATACTATCCATTCTTATTGTCATTTTTTTATATTTCATAACAGCCCCAAGGCTGAAAATTCACAAGGTTAAGATCCAAGAAACCTCTAGGAAATAGGTGAAATTTATGAGTTGCATTAGAAACCATTATTGTTGTTTTCCTTGGAAATTTTTACACTTGAATTTTATGTAACAAATATATGAAACTATTGGTGTTTTCATATTCCATGAACAAGCCGAAGCTTTCAAAGGGTCAACTTCTCAAAGGACATGAAAGAGTTTGTGTCCATTAGAGTTTGGGGGTAGGGTGTCATGCCAATGTGTTAGGCACATCAATCTTTTGGATAATATTTTAGGTACCAAATTCCTAACAATATGATCAATGTTTGTCCTCTCATGGTCAACATTGAGGACCTATCACCTTGGGATACTCATCCTGCACAAGCTTGGGTGCAAAAAGCCACCATGTATGCTAATAGTGATGGGTGGGTTCATATTGTACAAAATACTTCTCAAATTCTCCAAGTCTTGTGGAATATATACTTTTGTGGGGATTTTAGAATGGTGGAATCCCATGACCACGAATAAGGGTTGTTGCACATGAGAATTCCCAATGTGAAAAGAATTTCCTAGAATAGACTTTAGGTCAAGTTGGGCCTTTATGACCCCAATAAGTTTAGGAAGAATGATTCGCTCAAAATTTAGTATACATGGTCCAACTTTTGCAAAGGCACATAGAGGGCTCTGAAGAGGCTAGATAGAACCATGCTAACAAAATATAAACATTTTTTTATTTAATTGCCAATGAGATATATCAGTGCAATTAATTGGAGAGGAAACACTCTCTAATCATCAACATATCATATTATCCCTTTCATGGGGATCTAATAAAATGTGCATTCTAAAAATGAAATTTATTTTGCATGTCTCAAATATACAACATCCAATTTGTTGTGTTAATGTTATTTACAATATTTGGAACCTCTTCCTCGGGACCAAAGGATCTTAGGATTGGATTACTTGGTGGGGTGATGCTATCAATCATGTCACTACCTTTATGAGGGGGTATGGGAATCAGATTATTCTATTAGGTGATAATCCCATAAGGTTGTTCAAGGATAATTAGAGATTAACTAAATGATGAGGAATTGCAAGCTTGAGTTACCAAGCTTAAATAATTTAGGCATGCCCAAGGAACACAACTTCACGCTTGATCCCATTAGATAAAATATATAGATAACCCAACCAATGACTTTCTAAAATATTTGGATGCTAAGCAAGCATCTAATGAGATACTGACCATCAAATCAATCGAAGGTCACATCACAAAAATAAGAGATCGAAATGGAATTTTTTGGGCTCATTATCCAATCTAAAATTGTCTCATTGACAACATGGAGATGGCCATGAAAACATGCCTTGATGTTGTATCCCATAGGCTATCCTTTAAGAACAAGAATTTGTAATCAAGAAATAATTTTAGATCAATTGGCAATAGCCTTCATGGAGATCGCTAAAGAAAAATATCCAAAACTAGATAGATTTCCATGTTAGTTTTGTAAGGCCACAGGGAACTTTATTGGACTACCTTGCATTAAAGTACAAGTAATATTTGCAATATAAATAATTGGTAGAGCACACCAATAAAGGTATAATTAGATTTATTCCTAACCCCAGTAACCTTGAATTGATAACAAGTTGGACAAATTTCACCTTAATGACTTTCACAAGGTCCTAGCCAAATCTATTAAAATGTGAATTAAGCGCATCTTCTCAATGATCATTCAGGCATAACGACCTAGATTTATTCATGGATAATTCATCCTTGATAATGCCATTATTATTTGAGAAGGAATGGAATGGGATAGATGCTTAGGATTTTATGTATTATTGATCAATATTGATTTTGAGAAGGCTCATGACAAAGTGGAGTGGCCCTTTATTCTATCCATACTTCAGTCTTTAGGATTTGGATAAAGTTTTAACCCTCTTCTTAAAGGCCTTGATGTTTTTATTCATAAATCGGGATAATCTAAATAAATTTGGTTTTTCAAATTAATCGAGAAGGGATGTCGCTTAGCCACAATGTTGTGTATTATAATTTTGGAATCTCTAAGCTATCTCCTACATTACATATTGGCTCAGGAGTTGATCAAGGACATTCCACTACCAAGGCCTCTTTTGTTTGATGGCTAATAGCCACTTTTTCGATAACTCAATCTTAACCATTCCAAAGGATAAATGTTCTTTGGCTAGCACAATGTTCTATGAGTAAATATTTTGTGAATGCAAGATCCAAATTTAAGGACAACTTAGCGCTTCAAGCAAACTCAATAGTAATATCCTCGAGTAGTGTGATACACAAGGGAAATATTTGATACAACAAAGCATGTATTCAAGTTACTAGGGACTGCCTTCAATTTATGGGCTTCTCCCAAAGCACATAAGGATGTAGTGATCCAAAGAATTAGAAATAAACTTACAAATAGATCATAAAAACACTATCTCTAGTGGATAAATATTAGGTCTACAGTAAAGTATTAATTGTCACACATGTGTGTTACTCATCTTGTTGGGTCCAATCCCTTGGTGTATCAAAGATTGGAAAAGATTTTGAGAATCTTTATTTGGGCCAACTCTAAAGGCCAAAGGGTTTCACAAGTTCCAGTGTTCCTCCTTTTCCCTACCTAAGGATTGGGAAGGTATTGGAATAATCTGCACTCACATCCAAGACCAAGCATTATCTGCAAAGTGGATCATCCAAGGGATGGATGGAAATAAATCCTAGAATGTCCTACAAGTTTGTCACAAACTCCGTATGATATTGGTAATAAACTAAAAGGAAAATACATGGATCTACCTTCACTGAGATGAGTGTTTTGAATATCAATTGTAGTGTTCCTTCTCTAACGAGCATGCCATGGCTATTAATGGTGGAAAACACAAAAAGTTTGTGTTTTGCTAGGAAATTTTACATAATGAAATTTAATGCCTTGAAAAGCATACCCCTACCTTGTTGAGTGAATATGAAGTTATTGATATTGCACATATCCACATATGACAACATAAAATAATCCTACTATACAAGAAGATACAACTACCAATTATAGTGGGAATAGTTGTAAGGTGGAACATTAGTGATTAAGGCCATATCAAACATAGATGACAAAACTTCTCTCCTAATACCATTTACATGTAACTGGAGGATAACAAAAATTCTCTGTTAAGACCATTTACATGTAACTGAAGGTTGGACTAAGGGGTCTACAATTCTACTAGTGTGGCTCTAACAAAGGAATCTTAAACAAACTAGTGTTATAGGCAATGCCAATCAATTAGTGATGTGGAATTTAAATAAGTTAGTTAGGTGTTAAGTTGCACTACTACATGGGAAAAAAATTTAAGTTGTAAAAATTAGGATATTGGGATTAGTGATGTAAGAGGGTACCACATAAACTTCAATAAAAAATTCATACATGATCGATGAAAACCATGCAAGCCATTGTCAAAATATAAATTCCTTATACGCAAAGCTATGATTGAGCCCTATGTTTCATGGTGCAAAATCAAAATCTCACCCAGATTATGTGGTGTATGGTTTCTACCTAGAGAGTACTCAAAAACCTATAGAATGTTTTTTGCAATCTCATTTGATGAGTATTATATTGTGTAATGATGTCTAGTGGTATTATTTATTGTTGTACAATCCTAGCTAAGGCATTTTGGAAATACAACATGAGTCCTACCTAGAAAAAGAAGGCATACTATTCTTCATAACTCTCTAACTTATGAAAAATGAGTTATCCCACATGCATCATGGAGTAAATTTCTCTTGTTGCCATTCTTTATATAAGAGATATGTAAAAATATGTATCCCACATGTATTATGGGATATGAACATCCACCCCTCTAGCATATATAATAGAGGTGAAGGAAACCCATTTGGAACATTGGAAACATTATTGTGACATGTTGAGAAATATTGAAAAGTTGTGATGTAAAACATATGTGGGGGTGACAAGTGTTGTAAGAGTGAAATTTTCCTGAAGAATAAGAAGATCAATTCTCCATGGATGTTTTCTTATTTGTGGTTTTACCACTTAAAATCTATGATCTCTTCTCTATTTTTTTTCTTGCATATTCTATTGATTATTTGATGTTTGTGTTAATAGGATATTAGATTAGTAAGATTCTAGTTATTAATTTATATTTTAGTAATGTATTGCCATATGTTAATGCATATTTATCAATTATAACATGCTATCATCGCTAATTATTTAGCTCTACCTCCTTTAGTAAATTCTTTTGTTTTCAAGCATCAAACTCTAGTAGTTTTTTATTAGGCTCTCCTTCTCTTCTAGATGTCCCATCACATTTGGACAACCATTGAGTTTTTACACCAAATCTCGACATTTTTCTACATCTATGAGATGTTTGTCTAAAATCCCTAACCTCACCTTTTTTTTTAATTGATTTTTTTTAGATCCGAAAGAGAAATTCTTAGTATCCTAACATATTATAAAGGACCAAAGGGTTTCACAAGGTCCATTGGTCCCTGTTTTTCCTACCTAAGCATTGGGGAGGAATTGGAATGATCTACACTCACACCCAAGACCAAGCATTATGTGAAAAGTGGATCATCTAAGGGATGGATGGCAACAAAGCCTAGAAGGTCCTATAGTTTGTCACAAAATCCCTATTATATTGGTAATAAACTAAAAGGGAAATACATGGAGCTACCTTCACTGAGATTAGCATTGTGAATATCAATTGTAGTGTTCCTTCTCTAATGAGCATGCCATGGATATTGTTAATGACTAAATTTCGCACACATGCGACATTTCAACTTTTCTTCCAGTAAGGCGTCATCAACCTAGAGAATGAAACTTACCACATGCATCCTCAATAAATACAAAAGATAGAATGGGTCCAAAATGACCCAGAACAGTCAAAACAAGGGGTCATGCGACTGAACCATTGTCGACCCGCGCTATAGCACAGGTTACTAGTTCAATGCCCGCGTGACACTAGCGCGACTATTCCTTCGATAGTCACACTATTGTCAAAATGGTGGGACCACCAATTTCTCGCAGCGCAATGAAGGCTCCATCAACTCCAAGAAGCCAAATTCAACCCCTCACACACTTGGTGGCATTAAATAGCCCCCTTGGTCTGCTTGGGAACTAGTTCATGGAGGATATGAGTTCACATTTGGATCTAGTTGTTTGTTGGCCACCTCTTGGCCTATCAAAGGAATCCATTGGCATGCATTTTGTAGAGAGGAATCAAGAGAAATGTTAAGCTGTTGTATTTGTGTTGGAGCTTCCTCATAGCCCACCTCTTCCTGTCATTGTAATTATTACTAAGCTCCCTTTCCACCTTCCATAAATATGCAAGAGTTCCTCTCCATTGTTGTACCATTGCTTAGCATATAGTTTGGACAAAACAGGCCTCCCTAAGGGATATTGTTGGATTCCGTTGAATCCCACACCTCCTAGGTGTTGTATAGATTGACCATTGGGAAATACAAAAGTGGTTTGCAATATATTGGATTGTTATTGGAGTTTTCATTCTCCCCCCATCTCTTTTATTTTTCTTATTATCCACATTTATGTGTTTTTATGTGAATTGCACTAACAATCTCTTGCATGATCACTTGGAGGACAACCACACACCCACCATAGGGGATCTAAGGGCTGAGGCCTTGTTGCATCCTGCAAGGCCTAGGCCCTTACCAAGTGGAATAGTGCACATTGTGCAATTTTTTCCACAACAACTAGCACTGGTGGAAAACACACAAAAGGTTATGTTTTGCTAGGAAATTTTATATAATGAAATTTAATGCCTTGAGAAGCATACCCCTACCTTGTTGAGTGCATCTAGAGTTACTGATATTGCACATATCCACATATTCCAATAGAAAATATCCCTATTATACCGAAATATACAACTACCAATTATAGCGGAAATAGTTGTAAGGTGGAACCTTAGTGAGTCAGGCCATATCGAACATAGATAACAAAAATTCTCTCCTAAGACCATTTGGATGTAATTGGATGATAAAAAAATTCTTTGCTAAGACCATTTATAGGTAATTGAAGGTTGGACTAAGGGGTCTACAATTCTACTAGTGTGGTTCTAACAAAGGAATCTTAAACAAATTAGTGTTATAGTTAATACCAATCAATTAGTGACGTGGAATTTAAATAAGTTAGTTAGTTGTCAAGTTGAACTACTACATGGGAAAACACTTTTAAGTTGTAAAAATTAGGATACTGGGATTAGTGATTTTAGAGGGTACCACATAAACGTCAATCACAAATTCATACACGATCGATGAAAACCACCCAACAAATTGTCAAAATATAAATTCCTTATACACAAAGCTATGATTGAGCCCTATGTTTCATGGTGCAAAATCAAAATCTCACCCAGATTATGTGGTGTATGGTTACTCCCTAGAGAGTACCCAAAACCCTATAGAACATTTTTTGCAAACTCATTTGATGAGTGTTAGATTGTGTAATGATGTGGGGTGTGATGTCTAGTGGTATTATTTATTGTTTTACGATCCTAGCTAAGGCATTTTGTAAATACAATGAGTCCTACCTAGAAAAGAAGGCATAATATTCTTCATAACTCTCTAACTTATGAAAAATGAGTTATCCCACATGCATCATGGAGTAAATTTCTTCTATTACCATTATTTATATAAGAGATATAGAAAAATATTTATCCTACATGTATTATGGGATATGAATATCCATCCCTCTAGCATATATAATCGAGGTGAAGGAAACCCATTTGGAACATTGAAAATATTATCGTGACATGTTGAAAAATATTGAAAAGTTGTGATGTAAAGCATATGTGGGGGTGACAAGCATTGTAAGAGTGAAAGTTTCCTGAATAATAAGAAGATCAATGTTCCGTAGATGTTTTCCCATTTGGAGTTTTACCATGTAAAATCGATAATCTCTTCTCTATTTCTTTTCTTGCATATTCTATTGATTCGATGTTTGTGTTAATAGGAGATTAGATTAGTAAGATTCTGGTTACTGATTTACATGCTAGTAATGAATTGTTATATGTTAATGCATATTTATCAATTCTAATATGCTATCAAAGCTAATTATTTAGCTCTACCTCCTTTAGTAAATTATTTTTTTATTAAGCATCAAACTCCAATAATTTTTTATTAGGCCCTCCTCTTGTAGTTTTGCCTTCAGATCCAGACAACCATTGAGGTTTTACACCAGATATGGGCATGTTTTCTACATCTATGAGATTTGTTTTCTAAAAACCATAACCTCACCTTTATTTTTTTAGTTTATATTTTTAATTGATTTTTTTTAGATCTAAAGTAGAAATTCGTAGTACCTGACATATTATAAAGGACATCACTTTCTTGCAAAAGATCTATTTGTTTTTTTGTGTAGCTACATTTTTCACAGGTTTCCGTCCAAATTGTTTTGACATACATTGTTTTTGTCTAGACAATTGTGGACATATGCAGGTCATTATCGAAATAGTATTTGTTCTTTGTTCCTTGTTCTAATGGAGAACCCACTTATTGTTGTTCATTTCTTATTTAACTAGGTTTTTTTATGCTAAGTACTTAATTCTAGTTGTTGATCATTTGTAGGAGAGCAGGTATTCCACTTATTTCCATAGAATTTGGCCCCAGGTTGGCCCCAATTAATTTACACACAATAGTGCGGATCTCGGCCTCTTGGTCATTCTACCCACGAGGAAACGCCTTCGACAGATGTGCTATCAGTGCAGGTAATCAGTTCACAACCCATGCGACCTCCTGTATGGTTGAACCGCACATCCTATCAGTGTATCACCCGCGTTACCCACGCATATGTTTTGTATTTATCCGTGCTACCCACGTGGAAGAGTATTGTTTGACCGCGCTACTGCTTTTTATTTGCTTTTTATCTGCATAGTACAATCTAGTAGCCTAATTGTTGCTTACTAATGAACTTAAATTAAGGATAATATGCATAATTACTTAATTTTTTAGTAATTAATCCACCTAGACCAATATCAGGAAGTAAAGAGTTCATCTCTCTTGAAACTTACCTTGGTAACCAACCTTGAGGCTTTCAACGGGCCTCATTGTTGTCACTAGTATTCAAGACCATTCTTGTTTATGCACAATTGACATGTTTTTAGGATTAATGCTAGTGTAGAATACACCTTTTGCACACAAGTAAGGACATAAAGACTCTCGTCCCATGAAGTATGATCTTCACCTTGCACTTCATGTGAGCTTGGTGAATCAAAAAAGGGAGAGAAGTGTGAACTACTTCCATTGTACACTTGTCTAATATTTAGCATTTTGATTTGCAAAGCACCATGAGCATCTTTTAGAGTTAAAAGTACATTTACTTTTGCATTTACTTTATATACTCTTCTAGTTAATTTGCCAACAATCGATTTGATTTCATCACATGTGTTTGCACCACTAGCACACACTAAGAGACCTAAAGCCTATTTCGATCCAAGTATGCTCTTCACCTTGCACTTCATGTGAGCTTGGTAAATAAAAAAGGTAGGGATTGTGAAAACCTCTCTTACACTCCCTAAGAGAAAATCCAACCCCTTAAAATAAACTTTGTAATTGTCCAACCAACTAAAATACTCCACAGGAGGTGACAAAAAAATATTTTAGTTAGGTAGGATTGATTGGGCTAGCATCCATTAATGCCCACTAATCTAGTTTCAATAGCAATATTTTGAAACATAGCATTGTTGTCTTATAGGGTACTTACAAAATCCTGCTATAAGCAAGTGTTCAAAGAAAACCAGGATCAGAAGTGCACCGTGATAAAGTAGGTAAAAGCCGAGGTATAGTTTCCCTACTCTTCCCTACAAGCTACTTAACTTGTTGTAGGGAGATGACACTATACCATGTAGGCTGAACCACTGATCCATACTTGACCCAAGGTACTGTAGTGGCAAAACTTAGGACATTCCCAAGGAGCAATTGTGAGTGCAATTGATTCCGGAATTTAGCTATTTCCATTGGGAGGTGTTTCTAAGTCATCTTGATTGGAACATTGGTAAAACAAGCTCTTTGTTACCTCCACTAGTCAATTGGTGTGTGGACTCCATTGTCATCATCAGTTTCACTTTCGGGAGGCCCAGTTACATTTGAGAGGAAGGACGTTAGGTATTTTTAGGGAATTTACGTTTAATTTCTTTTTAAATACAATTCCACTAACTCGTAATTAAAAAGAATCTACATGTGGGAACTCATGCACTAAAACCAACTTTGCACATATCACTCACTTATTGCACCATTTTGCATCTGTTGTGGTTGGCATATTTTTGCATTTGTTCAATTATGTTTAATTCCACCATCATTCTCATTTGACAACAAAATCCCTTACCATTAAGGACCAAAAAAAACCCCTAAGGCAGTACGGGAGACTGCAAGGCCTTTCCCCTCTCTCAAGGGGTGTTTTTACACCTTCCCCCCACAGTTCACATGGAAGCTACTTTATCCGGGGCCGTTCCAGGGCCACTTTGATAGGATCATCTAGGCGAGGCCGAGCATTTATAAGTACATTTTATCCTCACAGATAAAGTATTGATTCCGCTACTTCCTCCACCGTCAGAAGAGGCACTCCTTTGTCTTCTCCTCCATGAGATCCTTTGGACCCCTCTGATCCCTCCTCTCATGTAGGAGGTGACTCATTATTTTCGACACCACATGGGTCTCCCCCTAGAGGAAAAAACACTCAACACATAATGGTAGGACCAAATCCCCCTACCCTACCATTCATGGCTAGTTTAAATCTACCTGATTTGGCCAAACTGATTAATGATCCCATAGCACATGATCCAACATGGTAATCTATGCCATATAAAATTCCCTCTGACATTCCAAAATTTGAGGGAAAACAAGGGGACGATCTCTCCAACCATGTCATGTATTTCCACTTATGGTGTTCATCTAACATCATAGTGGATGATCCCGTGAGGCTTCACCTCTTCCGGCGTACTCTCACTGGCACGACAGCCAAATGGTATGTAAACTTAGCAAGAGAAACCCATGCCACATTCGCAACATTGGCCACTGCATTTCTCACTTACTTCCAGCTTCCGATTCGACATGTCCTTAGTCTCAATATTCTCATAGAGTTTCGACAAAATACGTCCACCCACATGGCGGACCATGTCCATGAGTGGCGCAGACGTCACACATTATGTAAAATCGAAATACAACCACCATTTTTGTTGGATTGGTTTATCAAATCACTCCAACCCACCATAGCCAAATATGTTTCCACCTACATGCCTTAAAGTGAGGAGGAGGATATTCTGAAAGCCCGATATTTCGATCTCATATATGCACAATCTGACTACCTTTACACTATCCTTCCTAATGCCCCTCGGCATCGGTCGTTGGATCCTACACCTGCGGCCTCATAACATTCGACGGATGGGATTATTGGGTCCATTTCCCATTTAGGAAAGTGTCTTCCTACCACTTCGATGCAATTTAACATGGCTTTGCAATACCCATCTATTCCACCTACGTCGGTGCCCCCTACACCGATACCAACCCCACTAATTGGTCAGTTACAATATGGATCGTATAGCCCTACTTACCCAAACGTTAGCCAAGCGACGATGGTTCCTACACCGCCAATGGAGCAAGCCATTCCTACATCCACCTCTTATGGAACGCAAACTGCATTTATCGATCCCACCCTCGAGATATAACCCTTATTACCCATTCCCATGCCTAACTAGTTAGCAACCTGCACCCCACAAAGGGGTTAAAACTAGTTCAACCTTCTTATGTTCAACAAGCTCAACAATTTGAGCAATTAAACACTGCAAACCCCTAGAATCTGCAGACTCAGGGGAAGAATAAAGGAAAGAACAAGTAGAACCAGCAACCGGGGCAAGGGGGAAACCCCCATCCCCAACAGAACCAAAATACGGGTAACCAAAATATGGGGACTAACAATCTCCCCAAACAAGGGAAGAACCCCAACCTGGTGACCAATTACTATTTCTCCATCTATGGCGACTATGGTCATTGCACTCATCATTTTCCTCTTATCCTCGACTGCCAACAGTTAGTGGAATACAAAAAGAGGATAGTGATGAATCCTCCTCAAGATGTGAACCCTCCCCAATCACAAACCACCATGTTACAAGAACCCTTTACAAATAAAGGGGTTGTTACACAACAGAAAAACCCTCTCCCCCCCGTCGATGACTCTTTTCAAAATATCTACATGTTGGATATAAATATTCAGAAACAAGCCAAGGGTTATGATGGGCCTTCCACCCCCCAAGTAGAATATGTTCCTATCCCCTCGAGGGGCCCTCTACAACTACCACACTCGAATACCGAACAAATATCGCAGATTCCGAATGTTCCACTTTGGCATACCCCTAATAACCCTCACATGAAAGCTGCCCACAATTACAGTATTGTGGATGACTTGGCTCAATCCCCTGCAACCATGTCCACGCTAGAAGTGTTACAATCTTGCTTGACACGGGGAAAGGCATTACTCAATGCACTTGGCGTCATTGATCCTTCCAACTTGCTCCTCATGACCTTTGATCTTGACAAAGGATGACCTTGACTACCATCATCAGTCGCATTCCAGGTTCCAATCACCTTAAAGAATGTTATGATTAATCATTGTATCATAGATGAAGGCGCATCCACTTGCGTTATGTCTACAAAATTGTGGAAACATTTAGAGTCACCTGAGTTGGTCCCCGCGTCTATCACTCTCTACGCATATGATGGGATACCATCCCAGCCAAGAGGATTGTACCAAAATTTCCCCATAGAGCTGGGGGGAATATGGTTATGATTGACATCGAAGTGGTTGACGCAGAACTGGACTACAACATCCTCTTGGGGCATAGTTACATGTACTCCATGAAGACGGTCGCCTCCTCGGTATTCTGTATCATGATGTTTCGCTTAAATGGGAAGGTTTTCACCCTTGACCAACTTAACTACTATGACCCCAACACCACAAGCAATCCTAACAATGTCCTACCGACTGTACTTGGCGATGATCAACCATATGTTGACATTGCCCCCGGTATGTACAAGGACTCCAACTTGTTAGGAGTATATTCAGGACCGCCACCAAGGATCCCTACATCAACTGATGGTCTAATGTGCACAATTTTCATCGCTGAAAATGGGGCCACCTCCACCTCAACCCCATCATCAGCACCACCACTGAGCCATGGAATTAAACAACATTGAGCCGATCAGTCCCACCAATCTTCCAAATCCCATTCTTGTACCCTCCAACAGGCATACAAGGGACACCTATTATGGCTCAGTTAACTCTACCTGGGCTTACTTTGGGTATCCTGGTATGGTACCTTACACCACCCTACCCAGAGATGGATTCCAAACTAGTCGCTCATTATAAGTTTGTCCCTGTTTCAGCTACTAGTCCTACACGGCCAGTAACGACCTTGGTTGCGTCATCCCAACCTATGATATCCATGACTAAAACACAACCATTATTCACAAAGAACACCAATGGGGGAACTAATCAACTGAAGTTGAAAGGTCCTCTCTTACCTAACCCAACATCTGACTCATCGGATGCTGCTAAGCCTAGAGTGAGGGGATCAACCAGCAATGGTTAAAAGCCCCATTTATGATCAATACTCCCACTCAAAGGGTCACGTTGTTGTGTTCTCTTTGCGGGAAACAATTCCAATCAACCAACTTATGTCCCACTTTACCAGAGTTAAGGAATTTTCTCAACACCCCCGTTAGCATCACCCATGCTCCATCGACGATAAAAGGCGGCATATATCCCTTGTCCACATTTAATTCCAAGACACTGCGTACAAATCACACATGTGCCATATGTTCTCAGTATGGGCACTATACACACCATTGCCTTGATCTCCCTCAATTTCAGGAATCCTTGGAAACCATTCGCCTCACCCAACCATTAGAGGGTACCTCGCCCCCCTCATCACCAGAGGAGGATCCTATCAATACGGTTACTACAGTGATCCCAACCAACCCCTCCCCACGGTGGGATGATTCCATACTCGACCAACAGTCGTCGCGGCATCCACAAAGCCCAACCATTTCCTTGAACCACACCAATGCCACTCGACCAAGTTGTTCATGCAAATTAATGTCTCACCATTCATTCCAATGTCCTCTTGTAGCTGCACTTTGCACCTTGCACGCAACCTAGATTCGATTAGTCGATAACCTTACCCTTTGCGGGACAACCCTACCTACGGTAATTGAGGAGGATACTGAACCAACTGAGTACAATGTTGAAAACACAACCCTGAACCTATTAGAGTCTATGTAAGATCCCAAACCCCCATCACCAATCTCGCGTGAAATTCTAGATCCCGTAATCGTCCCTCAAGAATAGATCCTCGCACCTATCCCAAGCACCTATGAATATCTCGACATCTTGCACCTCGATGTAGTCCCCCTACATACCATTGCCGACAATCCCCTTTCGTCGGATAAATACATGCTTGAAGAATATGTATTTTCCACGAATGAAGAGATAATCGAATCCATGCACACTAATGAACCTCCATGGGACACTTTCCACCATAGGTTATCATTCGTTCATGCGCGGGAACCTTATATCCTCTCCATGAAACAACAATATACAATCGAGTCAAAATATTTTCTACCTCCTAGTCACACCGATTAGTTAAAAAATCCTATTCATGCCCTAGATGCGATCGAAGATGGAAATATTGCCAATATATCCCCCACCATCCAAGTTGATATATCCATTACACTAGGATTCATCAAAAACATCTCCATTGGGGCTTCCTTCTCACCACAGGAAATTACCGATTTTACCGCTCTATTCAAAGAGTTCTGCGACGTCTTTGCATGGTCCTATGAAGAAATGCCATGTCTTGACCCAACAATTGTCGAACATCATATTGACACTTAGCCCGACGCCATCCCCGTCTGACAAAAAAAACGCCTGATCCACCCTTCTAATGCCCCCACAATCAAAGTCGAGATCGATAAACTCTTACAAGCCAAATTTATTTTTCCTATTGCTTACACCTCATGGGTGTCTAACACCGTCCCGGTTAACAAAATACAGGGAACCATTCATGTCTGCACAGATTTCCAGGACCTCAATTTAGCCTGCCCTAAGGACAATTTTCCAACACCATTCATCGACCAAATTGTTGACTCGTGTGCGAGTAGAGAAATGTTATCCTTTATGGATGGGTTTTACAGATATAACCAGATACACATCCATCCCCAAGATCAGTACACAACAAAATTTACCACACCATGGGGCACATTTTCATACAAAGCTATGCCCTTCGATCTCAAGAATGTTGGGGCCACTTTCCAGCATTCCATGGCATATGTCTTTAATGATTTGGCTCACAGCATCCTTTCATTTCTATATGAACTTACTTCCAAGTCCAAAAAACGATGCAACACCTTCAAGACCTTCTCACCAACTTCACATGATGTCACAAATAAAACATACGCTTGAACCCCTTGAAGTGTGTGTTTTGTGTCACCACCAGTTACCTCTTTGGATTCATTGTCTCCAAAGACGGTATCATTGTCAACCCTTCAAAGGTTCAATCCATCTTGGGGTTACCACCCCCGTGAACATGACACCATTTGCAGAGTGTCCAAGGTAAATCCAACTTCCTTCTTCATTTTGTCCTCGACTATGCCACTTAGGCCCATGGATTTTTACGACTCCTCTGAAAGGATATCCCATTTAAATGGGACGATTATGCCCAAACCGCCTTTGATGCCCTTAAACAAGCATTGTCAGAAACGCCTCTCATCTCCCCTCCAAATTTCGACAAAGATTTTATTCTTTATATATCCGCATCCACATCTGCATCTGTTTTGGCCAGAGTGTTAGTCCAACCCACCGAGGACCACCAAGTGCATGTCATATATTACGTTAGCAAAACCCTCGGTGGACCAACACTCAAATACACTCATGATGAGAAGCTCGCGCTCATTGTCATCTTGTCAGTACAAAATCTCTGCCACTATATTTTTCTCCGTAAAACAATCGTGGTCGTTGACTCCAACCCAATGCAATATATACTGAGCCGCAGGTTTATCAATAGTAAATTTGCGCGTTGGATCATCATCTTACAAGAGTTTGACCTCGATTTTGTTGTCCCTAAAAGAAAGAAATCCATGGCCCTAGCTATGCTCATCACAAACCTCCCATTGACCACCTCGGGTGAATTTGTTCACGATCAGTTACCGGATGAACATCTCTTCCTCATCGACGACACTAACCCATGGTACGATGATATCCTCACTTTTCTCCATACACATAAATTTTCCTCCCACTTATCCTGTGATGATCATAACAAAATTCGTCACCAGGAACCTAGGTATCTCCTCATCGGGGATGTCTTTTACCGCCACAGTATCGATATGATTCTACGGTGGTGTCTCACACATGAGGAGGTTGAACAGGTTCTCAACGACTTCCATAGCGGCGCTTGCAGTGGCCACCTCTCAAGACTCGCCACCGCTCAAAAAATATTATGGGCTGGGTATTTTGGGCCCTCCATCTTCAAAGATTGCATCTACGCCGTCAAACGGTGTGACAATTGTCAAGTTTTCTCCTGCAAAACACGCTCTCCCCTTGTGTCACTACACCCAGTTATCACTGCAGGCCCCTTTTGTAAGTGGGCCATTGATTTTATTGAATGTCTCCCTATGTCGGCACAAGATCACCACTATATCATTGTCACCATCGACTACTTTACCAAATGGATTGAGGGAATACCCACATTCGATTGTAAAGGCATTATTCCCGCACACTTCTTCTTTAATCACATCATCTCCCTCTTTGGTGTACCCAAAAAACTTGTCTCTGACAACGAAAAACACTTACTCAATGAGACATTTGAGTAAATATCGCGGTTGTTAGGATTCAAACACGAAGTTTCAACAACTTACTACCCTCAGGAGAATATCCAGATTGAAGTTGTCAACAAAGTTCTCAAAGCTATGCTCCAACGCACAGTGAATAAGAACAAATCCAACTTGAACCATATGATATTCCCTGCACTTTGGTCATATTGCACTTTGGTCAAGACCTCTATGGTTTTTACCCCATTCCACCTATTCCATGGTATATCATTTGTCCTTCCCATATAATTCCAAATACCCACCCTCTAATCTGATGTCGAGTTGCTACGAGATGCCCCTGCCCTGGATCAAGGCCTTTTTACCTTGGAACACCTCGACGAAGAGTGTCGATACTCTCTTCAAAAAAATGAAGCCATGAAAGTTCGCTCTAAGGCACACTATAATCGACATGTGTGACATCGCACCTCCAATGAAGGCGACTTCGTCCTTGTCTTCAACGCCAAGAAAGACAACAAACCAGGGCCTGGTAAATTTGTCTCTAAATGGACATGCCCTTACGTCATTAAGCAATGTCTCCAACTACCAATTATAGTGGAAATAGTTGCAAGGTGGAACCTTAGTGATTAAGGCCATATCAAACATAGATGACAAAACTTCTCTCATAATACCATTTACATGTAACTGGAGGATAACAAAAATTCTCTGTTAAGACCATTTACATGTAATTGAAGGTTGGACTAAGGGGTCTACAATTCTACTAGTATGGTTCTAACAAAGGCATCTTAAACAAGCTAGTGTTGTAGTTAATACCAATCAATTAGTGATGTGGCATTTAAATAAGTTAGTTAGGTTTCGAGTTGCAATACTACATGGGAAAACACTTTTAAGTTGTAAAAATTAGGATATTGGGATTAGTGATGTAAGAGTGTACCACATAAACTTCAATAACAAATTCATACACGATTGATGAAAACCACCCAAGCCATTGTCAAAATATAAATGCCTTATACACAAAGCTATGATTGAGCCCTATGTTTCATGGTGCAAAATCAAAATCTTACCCAGATTATGTGGTGTATGGTTACTCCCTAGAGAGTACCCAAAAACCTATAGAACATTTTTTGCAATCTCATTTGATGAGTGTCAGATTGTGTAATGATGTAGGGTGTGATGTCTAGTGGTATTATTGTTTTACAATCCTAGCTAAGGCATTTTGTAAATACAATGAGTCCTACCTAGAAAAGAAGGCATAATATTCTTCATAACTCTCTAACTTATGAAAAATGAGTTATCCAACATGCATCATGGAGTAAATTTCTTCTATTGCCATTCTTTATATAAGAGATATACAAAAATATTTATCCGACATGTATTATGGGATATGAACATCCATCCCTCTAGCATATATAATAGAGGTGAAGAAAACCCATTTGGAACATTGGAAATATTATTGTGACATGTTGAAAAATATTGAAAAGTTGTGATGTAAAGCATATGTGGGGGTGACAAGCATTGTTATAAGAGTGAAAGTTTCCTGAACAATAAGAAGATCAATGTTCCATAGATGTTTTTCCATTTGGAGTTTCACCATGTAAAATCGATAATCTCTTCTCTATTTCTTTTCTTGCATATTCTATTGATTTGATGTTTGTGTTAATAGGAGATTAGATTATTAAGATTTTGGTTACCGATTTACATGTTAGTAATTTATTGTTATATGTTAATGCATATTTATCAATTCTAATATGCTATAGAGCTAATTATTGAGCTGTACCTCCTTTAGTAAATTCTTTTTTTATCAAGCATCAAACTCCAGTAATTTTTTATTAGTTCCTCCTCTTATAGATATGCCATCAGATCTAGACAGCCATTGAGGTTTTATACTAGATATGGGCATGTTTTCTACATCTATGAGATTTTTTTTCTAAAAACCATAACCTCACCTTTATATTTTTAATTTTTTTTTTTAGATCTAAAGTAGAAATTCGTAGTACCTGACATATTATAAAGGGCCTCACTTTCTTGCAAAATATCTATTCGTTTGTTTGTTTAGCTACATTTTTCGTCCAGATGATTTTGACATACGTTGTTTTAGTCCAGACAGTTGTGGACATATGCAGGTCGTCATTGAAACAGTCTTTCATCCTAACAATTGCAGACATATGCTATTTTCTTTTCAAAAAGACGCATACATATGCAAGTTCCTGACTAATCAATCGTAGATTTTTCGTGAGCAATACACAGGTTACAATCGAAGAAAAAGTGTACATACACTATTTTCCCTTGAGGAAGTAGCATATACCTTTAGGCCATACATTTTTTTCCCTTGAGGAAGTATTGTATACCCTTGACAGAAGCCAAAAAAACTTGTTGCAAGTTGCTCTTTTGCTACCACGGGTTTTCTGGTTCCATAGGTAGGTGCATCAAGGTTCCGTCATTGGTGAGAGTTTAAATTAATCTTCCTTCAATTTATGACCCTCAACCTCTTTTCTTTATTGTATTAGTTACTTAGATTATGTTTTTTACTCATCATGGCTTTTGAAGTTGTTTATGTTCTTTAGTTCATTAATACTAACTATATGGCTTGGAAGAGAAAGATGATTGACATTCTCAGGAGCAAGAATATCTAGCATTTAGGCAATGGTGAACATTAGAAACCTATCGATGCCAAAGAATTATCTATATGGGAAGAGCGGTGATTAGATAAGAGGACTCATTGGTTGAATCATATCAGATGGTTTACATGTACATATTGAAGTTGAAGATAGCCCGATTGAAGTATGGAAAACTTTGGCTTCTTTGTATGATAAATCTGATGGTATTTCTACTTATTATCTTGAAAAGAAAAATCATGAGCTTAATCCTAATTATTTTAAGAGAATTGATTCATTTCTTGTTGAATAAAAACTTATAATGAAAAAAAAATTGTGGTAAAGATTATAAGAAAAACGATACTAGTTGCATTATTCTTGTAGAGAAAAAATTACCTTGAGCCTATGATTTGTTCATCCAAACTAGGAATAGAGCTATTGAAATGTGTAAGGGATCCATGAAACCTACTTTTGAAGGATTTTGAAAAGGTTTGATTTGTGAGCAATATAGATTGACCTCATCATGTCAATTAGTTATTGGAAAATCTCTTATGGCACACAGTAAGAAGAATCCACATAAAGGTTTTAACAAGAACCCTAAACCACATACTAATGGTCCATCACATCACACATCTAGTGATGTTTCTAATTATGCTACCAAAATGAAAATATTTAATCCTTGTAAATATGTGGCAAAATAAACCACTGAGAAGATTTTTTTTTAAAGGAGAAATGAACTTGCTAAAGCCAAGAAGAAATCCTCCAAGGAACAATAGGTGGCTCTTTGCCTATTTTGTTCACCCAAGTAATTCCTCTTCTTTTGTGCAATGGATATGGATTCATTTGCCTCTAATTATATAATTGGTACCGCTTCTTTGTTTTTATCTTATGACACTAAAAAGCACACAATGCAGAAATTTTTAATTAATGATGGTAAACAATTTTCAGTTGTAGGTTCTAGTGATATTAAAGTTCCTAATGGTACATTGGAAGATGTTTTTCATGTTGAAGGCATGCCCATCAATTTGTTTTTTATTTATTATGCTTATCAAAAAGGTTGAAATTTTGAAGCATGGTCAGACTCATATATGTCTGTCAAGACATTACAAATAATTTCAAAGTTGTTTCTTCGTGCCTTGTTGAAACTGTTTTTTATTTAAGTTGGTTTTAATTCACCTAAAAATCAACCATTTTATTCCTATGTTGTTCATGTTAAAGAACAAAGTAAATTATGGCATGAAAGATTAGGTCACTTAAATTATGATAAAACACAATTGTTATCTAAAATAGTACTTGGATTACCTACAATTTCTCCCACTAAAGGTGTTTGTAAAGGTTGTGTGGTTAGTAAACATCATAAGGAAAAGGTTGATGAGGATAAAGCCCGACATGCCAAAGAACAATTGCAACTAATTCATAGTGATATACGTGGTCCTCTTGAAACCCCTTATTTATCTCATTTTGTTTATTTCATTACTTTTTTTTATGATTACAGTAGAAAGACTTGGATTTATTTTTTGAAACAAAAAAGTGAAGTTTTTTTTGTATTTCAAAATTTTAAAGATTTGGTTGAAATGAATTTGGTAAAAGTATTAAGACACTAAAAACTGATAATGCGAGGGAGTACACTAAAAATGAATTTAATGCATACTTATCTAACATGGTATTCAACATCAAAAGATTGTTCCTTAGACACTAACAAAATGAGGTTGCTGAAAGAAAAGAAAAAAGAACGTTAGTTGAAATGGCTAGTTGTATGCAATATTCTAAAGGGTTACTGAAAATATTTTCGACAATAGTTATTTGTTGTGCTTAACATATTTTGAGCAAGGTTCCTACTAAAGTAGTTTTGTAGGTTACTCCCCCAAAAAATGGAGTGGTAGGAAACCAGACATTACTAACTTAAGATATTTGGCAGTTAATCTCACAAATGTATATTCATTGGTTATAGTGAGGATTCTAAAGATTACAGCTTATTTGATCCATCTACCCAAGGTGTCATCATCCAACGAGATGTCAGTTCAATGAAATCTCTCCACCACAAGTCCGTTGAACCTCATGTTGCCTTGAATTTTCCCCCATCTTCAGTTGCGCCCATATTTGTTTCCCCTTCCTCTAGTTCTCCATCTTCAGTTGCTCCCATATCTATTACCCTTTCCTCTCGTTCTTTGTACGATCTCGATCCTATTTAATCTACTGCTTTAAGTGATCCACTTGACTTTTCTGAAGATAGTAGAGTGGTTCCCACTACTATTATTCCAATTTGGGCCTGGAAAACACTTGAATCCACAAGTTTTGAGCTTGGTCTTCCATCCAACACTCGATGGACTAGATCTTATTTTTCTCTCATGACAAAATTATTAGCCACAAATGATCTCGCCACATATGCTAAATCTAAAGACAAACTAGAATGGAAAAATGCAATGGTTGTAGAGTATGAATCTTTAATGAAGAACAAGACTTGGACTCTTGTTCCTTTTCCTTCTGAAAAGAATTAAGTTGGTTGTAAATGGATTTATAAAACAATGTTTACTACAGAAGAACAAACTGAAAAATATAAGGCTCAATTAGTTGCTAAAGGTTTTTCTTGGCAAGAAGGTATAGATTACACTGAAACCTTTGCTCATGTTGCTAAAATGAACACTCTAAGAACCATAATTTATTTTGTTGCATCTTTTCATGAAGAAATTATATGCAATAGCCAACTAGTTTTACCACCTCTGAAACTTCATGTTTGGTATGCAAATTGAACAAGTCTTTATATGGTCTTAAATAGGCACCTAAGGTTTGGTATGAGAAAATTGATATTTATTTTTTGAAAAGTGGTTTCAAGTGGAGTAGATCTTACCCAAATTTGTATGTTAAGTTCTTTGATGACGATGTTCTCAATGTAGTTCTCTATGTGAATGATCTAATCCTTACTGATCTTAAGAAACAATTTGAAATGAAAAATATAGGCCTATTACATTTTTTTTGTCTTCAGATTTGGTGATATGATATTCCTTTCTCAACCTAAGTATGCTTTTAATTTACTTGCACAGTTTCATATGAGTGATTGTAAACCTTCACCAACACCATTTCAGTCCAGAGTAAAATTAATTGTTGTTTGTGACACTCCTCTTGTTGATGCCACTCTTTATTATCGACTTGTGGGGAGTTTGATGTATTTGACACAAAGCAGGCCCGATCTCTCTTTTGTTGTTAGCATGGTCTCATGGTTTATGCAAAAGCTTCAAGAAAATCACTGGAAAGCAACAAAAAATTCTCAGACATCTTCAAGAGACTTTACATTATGGTGTTTTCTATTCTAAAATGGCTTCAGTTTCACTTCTTGGTTATATAGATTTTGACTGGTAAATGGATACTACACATAGAATGTCTACTACAAGGTACATCTTTCAGCTTGGTTTAAGTCCGATTTCATGGTCGAATAAGAAGTTGAGAACAATCTCTTTCTTCTTGTGAATTAGAGCACATAGCAACTAAGGAAGCATCTAAAGAAGCAGTGTGGATCCAACATGTTCTTACTGAGCTTGGATTGGTTCAGAATTATCTTACTAATTTAAGATATGACAACCAAAGTGCAATTCAGCATGCTTATAATCCAATGTATTACTCCAAGACCAAACAAAATGACCTTGATACTCATTACATTTGATATCTTGTTATGAATGATGTTATTTGTTTGGAGTATTGTTCCACGGAACAACAAGCAATAGATATCTTCAACAAATCCATGACAGAGATGAAGTTTGTGCATCTTCGCAACTTATTGGAAATGTGGGTAATTGCCATCAAGGGATAATTTTAATGTAATGACATCTTCCTCCATTGCTTGAAATATTGTAACTTTGAAGAATATTCTATTGTATTTTATTATTGTAATTTATTTGGAGATGTTTTATTCCTCCGTCGGGATGTTATTATTGTATTTGGTCATCATAGAGTCATGAGGTAAAAACTCCTTTGTAATTCAGGTCGATAGAACCCTCTAGAAAGTAAGATTATATTTTTTTGAGTCTTCCTAGGTAAGTCGGCCCAGTTAAGTTTGTTGGGGCCGACCTAGTTAGTGAAAAATCCAAGTGGAAGATAAAGTATAAATAGGAGTGATTTGATCCTCATTTGGACACACACACTCACTTGTGTAGTTCGCATAGGAGAGAGAGAGATAGATATCTGCAAGGAGAAGGAGCACTTGTTTGGGGTTTTGTCTTTGTACTTTTGATCATCTATATTGAGGAAGTTTTGCTGGGTTTTCTTCCCCTAGAGGGTTTCCCGAGATAAATCTGTGTCTATCTTGTGATTGTGTTTCTTTCACTGATCCTGTATATGCTATTG